>JARNME010000076.1:670080-927943 GCA_030179655.1 Scaptomyza flava
GCCGCCCACGGGCCTCCCCGCATTCGAATGCTGTGCATCTTAATATTAATAGTATTAATAATATAAAGAATTACTGTTAAGGGTCACGAAGACAGAATATTACTCACTGTATAAATAAACATAAGCTACAAGTATAACATTAATTCGTAACATAATTAAGACGATAAGAATAACATAGAAGTCCACGACAGTCAACAGAAGGGCCGAGCGACCAGATCAGCAGAAAGAGAACGTAGGTCATGCGCGCTCTCGCGACCTACACTCTCAAATGTCGTGATCCACAATTGGCAAAAGGGCGAGCTCAAGTCGAGCGCGAGACCGGCAAGTGAGTTGCCCAGTAGCGTGACAAGCAGACGGACGCGTAGTTGCCGAGAACGGTTGAGAAGTTTTTGCGCAAAGTGAAAGAACGGATGAAACAATTTTTAGTGAAAGAGACACTGTACGAATTATTAGAACAAAAACCCAGTATATTGTTTAAAAGGAATAAGTAAGTATAAGTGAGCCCGATGAAGAGGGAATAAAAAAGGCAATCTAAAACTGAAACGAAACTCAACGTGTGGTATTAGTTTTTTTTGTGTAAGACGAGCGAGAATCGCCGCACACATATATATATGCGATCATATATATATACACGCGCACGGCGTCAACTCGCGATACGCTCTCTCTCTTTCTTTCCCCAGCATTCCTACTAATCGGCGGATCAAGCCCCGATTTATGCGGAGCAACATTAGCGGAGTTGGTGGAGACTGTAAGAATGTACGTCAAACCCTGACATCCCTGTCCTTCGACGCGTTTTCCCTTTCCTCCCCCGCATTCCTACTAATCGGTGGATCAAGCCCCGATTCGTACGGAGCGGCATTGGTGGAGTCACCGGAGACTGTGCAAGAGTACGTCAACCCCTGACGCCCCCCCGTTCACCTTTTCGGCCATGCACCCCGGGGTTACATCGTTCATTGAAACTCGCCTCTAAGATAGCTAACGCGTTTCGGCAATTTATAAATTTCTTGTAACGCGAGCCTTGGCCAGACTGAGATCTGTACCTCGGCATAATTCACTACTTTACAAGTGGCGCCCGAGCAGGGACAATGTTAGCTAAAGAGAGGTAATATAAATCGGTAATAAAGCCCCGAACATATTACCAAAGTTTAAAGTTTCGCAAAAAAAAAAAAAAAAAAAACGATATACCCCATCATACCCTGTTCTGAACACGCGCATTGAAATCGACGAAAAGGTAACGGTGCCAGAGAAAAAAAAAAAAAAACGCACGCCAGATGGTCATTTGTCGCTCACGAAAATAAGCAAGTGTCGCGACGTTTTTGTTTTTGTAACGGGATCGAGTTAAGCTGAGCGCACAATTCGAGCTGTCGCGGCGCAACGAAAGTGACGGTAGAAGCAAATACCACGATTAAGAAAACGGGATCTGGCCAGGCGAGCGCACGATTCGAGTTGTCGCGGTGCAACGAAAGTGTCGGTAGAAACGGGCGAGCTGATAAAAGGAACGGGAAGTGCGCACGTGCAAGGCGGGTCGTCGGCGTATGCGACAAATAGTGAAAAGTACAGCACGCGCCGCAGAACCAAAGCGAAATTGGTTTTGGGCGTGGTGATCGGCAGTGTACAGTGGGACAAGGGCACACGAAAAGTGGAGAACGCACCGTGGGACGAGTACGATTAAGAAACAATAAATAAAAATTTAATAATAATTAAATAAATAATAAATAAAAATAAAATAAAAATTTAATAATAATTAAATAATAATAAAATAAAAATTTATTAATAAATAAATAAAAATATAATAAAAATTTTAATAATAATTAAATAAATAATAAATAAAAATGAAAAATTTACTAATAATTAAATAAATAACAAATAATAATAAAATAAAAATTTAATAATAATTAAATAAATAATAAATAAAAATAAAATGAAAACAAAAATTTAATAATAATTAAATAAATAATAAAAATAAAAGGAAATAAAAGAGATAATATATATATATATATATATAATTAAAACAAAATACAATAAAGCCAAACACCAGAGGAACTACAAGCAGCAACAATGGATGACACTAACGATACTGGAACACAGGAGAGCAGCAACCCAGGGGTGGGCACCCGCTGGGTGTACTATTGCCGAAAAGTGGAATTCTAGGACATCACACAAGAACTCGGCCTCGACAGAGTCGGAAAGGTAGAAGAGTTAAGGAAGCGGGTATGTACGTCGATTAGGGAGGGGATTCATAGTCCGTTAATATGGGACTTGCTGAGAGATTGGGAGCGTAAATCCGCCAGGAGGCCGGAATCGCCCGCCCCGCCCAGCATTCATGCTGAAGGGGCGCAGTCACAGCAGAAATCGGAATCCGATTGTCTAGCTCCATCGGGACACTCCAGAGAATTTCTCCCGCCACCCAGCCTCAGGGAATATAGGCCGGCTAGCGACGAGAAGTTCAGTAGAGAACCATCCCCTGGCACACGAATAGGGCTGCCTGTTAACTCACCTGTGAATAGTACCCAGGCGGAGCAAGTGAGCCGTAGACCCGGGATGAGCACCGATAACGCGTTCGTCAACCCTAGTCGCCATTACGTGTTAGTTTCTGAGCAGGTTAGGAAATGGGGAATAAAATTCGATGGGTATGGTGATCCGCTCGTGTTTGTTTCACCGGTATGGCGACGGATTGGTTTTTGACGAGCGACCTGAGAGACGCAACCTGGAGCGTGTTTAGGATAAACTTTTTGGATTTCTTCCTGCCTCCCCAGTATTTTGACAAACTAGAAGACGAGATAAGGGCCCGGCGGCAACGCGTAGGGGAAGGTTTTAAAGAGTATCTGGTCAGCCTGAAAAGAATAATGCGGCATGCCAATTATAGTCCCGAACAAGAGCTGAATAGGGTGTACGAGAACCTCGCACGGGAGTACCGCTTGTATATTCGTAGGAGAGATTTTACGAGCCTAGCCTAATTAACACAGATAGCCGCGGAGTTTGAGAATATACCGGGTCAGGGTCACGGGGAAGCGACACGTGGCCAGGCCATGAGTTTCGGACACCCGGGCAGACTAGGAAGCGTAATTGATCCCGCAAGGCAACCGAATCCTTTTCGGACCCCGCCAGCTCAAGTACCGCTGGTGAGGAGCGAGCAGGGTAGCTGTACAGTCGCTGAGCGTGAAGAAATTTCAAACAACATGGTGGGTCATGAACAAATGAGGTCGACAGAAGTGAGTCGTTTGTGTTATAACTGCGCACAAGGGGGACATTTCGCTAGGGAATGCGCGAACCCGAAAGTGTTGTTCTGCAGGAGATGTGGCACACGGGGCGTGAGTAGTGAGGCGTGTTGTGGAAGAAGGACGGGAAACGGACAGCCGCATCCTCCGGAACGGGATCGGATGGGCGCCGGCGCGCGTCAGTCCCGGAATTGATATACCCACTCAGCGTCGAAAAGAATCGCATAGTCGCCGCGGTGAGGATAGGCGATCGGATGGCGAGGGCGACGGTCGATACCGGAGCCATGAGAAGCTTCATGGGTGAGAAATTTTTCAGAGAAATTGAGACAAAGGGGGAAGTGTTGGCAATAACCGCGAACACACACTTGGCGGACGGTTCGAGGGTAGTCGTAGATAAGTTATTGCGGACGAAGGTGGGGCTAATAAGCGAAGAAATATTGATGGACATGATCGTAATGCCATCCATGTTAGATGATCTAATTCTGGGAAAGGACTTTCTATGCAAGATGGGTACGACCATACAGTGTGGTCAGGCAAAATTAGTCCTGCAAAGCATTGACGCTCCGGCCGAGCCGAGTTACGGAGCCGAAGTGAAGCCTGAGGTGGAAAAGACACGCGGTACGAGAGGCGGAAAGCGAGGGAATGTCCTGGGGACACATCGAAAGGAAAACGCCACGCCAGCCAAGCGAGAGGGTGACCGAGGCGCAGTTACAGTCGTCAAGGAGCCATCGCTAAGCCAGTTGGGAAGTACAGGAGTCAAGGAACCCCAAGAAGGAGACCCCAAGGTAGAATCACGGTCGGAAGACGACGCCGCGGAGGAGTCGGAATGGCCGACGGATTTGGAGCCAGATACGCAAGAATTTTTGAAAGCGGAATTGCAACTCTTCGAGGGGCTGCAGGGCGTGTCGCACGTGGCCGAGCATCAGATCATCTTGAGCGATAATAAACCTATAAAGCAGAGGTATTACCCCAAGAACCCCGCAATGCAGCGCGTGATAAACCAGCAGGTGGACGAGCTGATAGCGGCAGGAGCCATAGAGCCATCACGGAGCCCACACAGTGCCCCAATCGTTCTCGTCCGAAAGAAGACAAACGATTGGAGGATGTGCGTGGATTACAGGCAGCTCAACGCACAGTCAATACCAGACGCGTACCCGGTGCCGCGGATCAACCATATCCTGGAGAGACTGAGGCACGCTCGTTACATCTCAACGTTGGATCTGAAACACGGTTACTGGCAGATCCCCATGGCGGCGGACAGTCGAGAATGCACGGCATTTACGGTGCCCGGTCGAGGGTTATTCCAATGGCGAGTCATGCCATTCGGACTGCACTCGGCCGGTGCAACTTTCCAGAGAGCATTGGATACGGTAATTGGCCCAGAGATGGAGCCTCACGCGTTCGCCTACCTGGACGATATCATAGTGATAAGCGCAACGAAGGAACAACATTTAGAGAATTTAAAGGAAGTCTTTCGCCGGCTGAGGGCAGCAAAATTTAAGCTGAACAGGAAAAAGTGCTCGTTCTTCCGCAGGAAGTTGGTCTACCTAGGGCACTTGGTAAGCGCCGAAGGAATTCAGACGGATCCATCGAAGGTCGAAGCAATAAGCAATCTGAAGGCCCCGACGAACTTAAAGGAGCTCAGACATTGCCTAGGGATGGCGTCCTGGTACAGGCGCTTCGTGCCCAACTTCACGACGGTGGTACAGCCGATGACACTCCTGCTGAAGAAGGCTAGGAGATGGTCGTGGAATGCGGATCAGCAAACGGCATTAGACAGCTTAAAACACTGTCTAACGACCGCTCCCGTTCTCGCATGTCCCGATTTTTCCGAGAAGTTTTCGTTGCAAACGGATGCCAGCGACTACGGCCTAGGAGCAGTGTTGACGCAGACCATCGACCAGCAAGAGCGAGTCATCGCCTATGCAAGTCGGAAGCTATCCAAGGCCGAGGAAAACTATTCGGCAACCGAGTAGGAATGCTTGGCAATAGTTTGGTCGATTCGGAAGCTGAAATGCTATCTAGAAGGATATCGGTTCGATGTAGTGACGGACCATATGGCACTAAAGTGGTTGGATTCAATAGAGAGCCCGTCGGGAAGAATCGCACGCTGGGC
This sequence comes from Scaptomyza flava, assembly GCA_030179655.1. Taxonomy (NCBI): domain Eukaryota; kingdom Metazoa; phylum Arthropoda; class Insecta; order Diptera; family Drosophilidae; genus Scaptomyza; species Scaptomyza flava. The sequence continues at coordinate 675,415 of JARNME010000076.1, forward strand.
GTTAGAGCTTCAGCAGTACCAATTCGATGTACGGTACAGGAAAGGAAGGCTCAACGTAGTAGCGGATGCATTGTCGCGAGATCCCTTAGAAAAACTCCAGCAAGTCGTATTCCAACAATCCCCAGGGAAGTGGATTCAAGGAATGAGGGACAAAATCGCTAAGGAACCAGCTTAGTATGCAGATTACGTCGAGGAGAATGGACAGCTGTATCGACATCTGGGCCACCGCGCGGACGATGAGGACTTCATCCAATGGAAGTTGTGCGTCGACGAAGAACAATGGAAAAGAGTGTTAAACGAATGCCACGATGCACCGACGGCAGGACACCAAGGGATCCGCAAGATGATAATGAGGCTACCGCAGCGTTACTACTGGCCGGGTATGTTTCGGGACGCAGCCAAATACGTCAAATGCTGCGAGACATGTCAGAAATTCAAGACGGAGCAGAGGAAGCCAGCCGGATACATGCTGACCCGCCCCCTACCGCGATCAAAACAAGGCAACACGATGTTGTTGGTGTTTCACGACGCGTTTACGAAGTGGGTAGAATTGGTTCCCCTGAGACGGGCGACAGCGGCCACGTTGCAAAAGGCCTTTCGCGAGCGCATTTTATGCCGGTTCGGGGTACCCAAAAAGTTTGTCTGCGACAACGGAGTGCAGTTCGCAAGTCGGAATTTCAAAGAATTTTTGAGTTCGCTGGGAGTGGAGATGGAACATACCGCCCCGTACTGCCCGCAGGAAAACCCGACTGAGAGGACTAACAAGACAGTGAAGACGATGATTGCCCAATACATCTCTGGAAATCAAAGTTCGTGAGATCAGTTAATTCCAGAAATCTCACTAGCCGTCAACTCAAGCATTGCGGATTCGACTGGATTCTCCCCAGCATTCTTGATGCAAGGAAGGGAACCGCGTCTGCCAGCCACATTATATGAGGAAAAGACACCAGGCACAGGAAATACGCCGCAAACGCCGGAGGAGAAAGCAAATAGGCTGAAGGAAGTGTTCGACATAGCGCGAAGTAACCAGCAGCGAGCATCAAAAGACCAGGGTAGGAGTTATAACCTAAGGAGGAGAGAATGGCGCCCTGTCCTTAACGAGCTGGTATTGTTGAGAACACACCAGTTGTCCAAAGCTAGTGATGGATTCGCAGCGAAATTGGCCGCGAAATACGACGGACCCTTCATCGTGAAGAAATTCGTGTCACCCAACGTTGTACGTCTCGCAAAAGTCGGAGAACGCAAGAGGAAAACTGCCAGCATCTCACAACTAAAACCCTTCCACCGAGAAAGCGACGACTTCGAAACGAATCAACAACAAGAGAAGGAATCAGGCGAAAGCCACTCAACGACCTAATAGCACTACGAAAATCGTCAGTAGCGGGTTTTTTTTCCTCCTCGTCGCTTTCGCGATTTTTTTTCTCTATATCAAAAAAAAAAGTCACTAACAACTAATCCTGCCAAATGTATAAAATTTGTAACAATTTCATCAACATTTCAGATAAAGATGGACGACATCATATCGATTAGTAGCGGATAAGAGTCGGACACGACAGTCGAGCGTGTCGACGAAACGGGTGCCTACGGACGACAGTCACGTACGGATGACGACGAGGAAGGAGAAGAGTCGGACACTACAGTCGAGCGAGTCGACGAAACGGGTGCCCACGGACGAAAGTCACGTGCGGAGAGCGGAGAAGAGTCGGACACGACAGTCGAGCGTGTCGACGAAACGGGTGCCCACGGACGAAAGTCACGTGCGGAGAGCGGAGAGGAGTCGACGACAGACGACGACACAAGAACCCACGAGCAAGACGCCCGTGTGGAAGACGTCACCGACGAGGAGTCGGATACCACGGATTGGCGAGAAGCTAAAACGGGTGCCCACGGACACAACGTCCGTGCGGAGGAGGATGAAGAGGGTAGCGAAGCCGAAAGCGACGACCCGAGCGCATACCAGCGTTCGCGAGATCCACGCAGAAATCACCCGAGATATCAACAAAATAATAGAGAAAACTCGCCTCCCACCTTCTTACACACGATGTATGAGAACGAAGAGGTAGTTGCGTACAGGGTTGACGGTGCGGTCATCCTAAAGATGACAAAAACAACAACGGTCATCATCACGGCGCCGCACGCAAAGGCACCATCTTCATACGTAGAAGAGCCGGCATCACCAGAGCGACCCCAGGCGATCGAAGACGGGAACGCATACACCGAGAACCTGGCGACACCCAGCACAATAGACAGCCCGACGCCCAACAACGGGAAACGCATGCGGAGCGACACGGACCGGTCAGAGGAACTTTTCGAAGGAGTGTGCGGATGGGAGGAGGGATTAGAGGCACAAGTCGAGACAGACAACATGCCGTCCAGCAGCCATAATTCACGCCCACGAAATGTGTGCCCCGCAATCAGGTGGGAATTCCCGGACGAGTGGGAAGTTCTCCCAAATGAGAACATCCTGTCGGCTATGGCGATACCAGCCATCACGCGGGAATTAGAAAGCCGAAGAAGGAGGGGCAAGCACGGATGGTTCAAGTTAACCCCGGGAGGACAGCATTACATAATAAACCCCCGCAAACCCGGCTGGTTTACAATAACCGAAGAGTGCGCATAGCCACAGGCCGCGGAAACAAACACCGCAAACGCCAATAGCGGGAAAATAAAGCCCGAATCCCGACAAACAGCGGAAACACCGGATCCACAGCCGCCACACACTTGGCAGGTACTACCGGCGGGCGAAGAGCTGCCAATAGCAGCGATATGGAAGGTCGAAAGATGGCTCATCGGGAAAGGCCCAGGAAGACGAGAGAGGGCGAGTATAAAAGCGGGACAGCAAGTCTACAACGTGACAAAACACCCCGACAGGAAGGTCACAGTCTCGTGGAAAGGGGGGGGTGTGAGGTAGGCCGCCCACGGGCCTCCCCGCATTCGAATGCTGCGCATCCTAATATTAATAGTATTAATAATATAAAGAATTACTGTTAAGGGTCACGAAGACAGAATATTACTCACTGTATAAATAAACATAAGCTACAAGTATAGCATTAATTCGTAACATAATTAAGACGATAAGAATAACATAGAAGTCCACGACAGTCAACAGAAGGGCCGAGCGACCAGATCAGCAGAAAGAGAACGTAGGTCATGCGCGCTCTCGCGACCCACACTCTCAAATGTCGCGATCCACAATTGGCAAAAGGGCGAGCTCAAGTCGAGCGCGAGACCGGCAAGTGAGTTGCCCAGTAGCGTGACAAGCAGACGGACGCGTAGTTGCCGAGAACGGTTGAGAAGTTTTTGCGCAAAGTGAAAGAACGGATGAAACAATTTTTAGTGAAAGAGACACTGTACGAATTATTAGAACAAAAACCCAGTATATTGTTTAAAAGGAATAAGTAAGTATAAGTGAGCCCGATGAAGAGGGAATAAAAAAGGCAATCTAAAACTGAAACGAAAGTCAACGTGTGATATTAGTTTTTTTTTTGTGTAAGACGAGCGAGAATCGCCGCACACATATATATATGCGATCATATATATATATACACGCGCACGGCGTCAACTCGCGATACGCTCTCCCTCTTTCTTTCCCCAGCATTCCTACTAATCGGCGGATCAAGCCCCGATTTATGCGGAGCAACATTAGCGGAGTTGGTGGAGACTGTACGAATGTACGTCAAACCCTGACATCCCTGTCCTTCGACGCGTTTTCCCTTTCCTCCCCCGCATTCCTACTAATCGGTGGATCGAGCCCCGATTCGTACGGAGCGGCATTGGTGGAGTCAGCGGAGACTGTGCTAGAGTACGTCAACCCCTGACGCCCCCCCCTTTCACCTTTTCGGCCATGCACCCCGGGGTTACATCGTTCATTGAAACTCGCCTCTAAGATAGCTAACGCGTTTCGGCAATTTATAAATTTCTTGTAACGCGAGCCTTGGCCAGACTGAGATCTGTACCTCGGCATAATTCACTACTTTACAAGGTACGACTTAAACAGCTTATGTGTGTTGTTTGGGAGCATTGTTTTGATCTTATGCATTAGACCTTCCAACCAAACTTTGTCGAATGCCTGAGAAACATCCAGAAATATTGCTGTGCAATATTCTCTATTTTCGAACGCGCTTCGTATCTCTGATGTTATTCTGTTAACTTGCTCAATTGTTCCGTGCTTTTCACGAAAGCCAAACTGGTGTGTCGCGTTTATGTTATGAAGATTCAGGAATGGATTTATCCGGGACAGCAAACATTTTTCAAAAAGTTTTGATAGACACGGTAATAAGCTTTAAGGTCTATACGACGTGGGAACTGTGTGATCTTTTCCAGGCTTTGGTATCATAATGATAATTGACTTTTTCCATCTGTCTGGATGGTGGCCAAGTTTGGTGAAAGCATTCAAGAGCTGGGCAATTATGCAGATTGCACAGTAAGGAAGCTCAATAATAATCTTTGGGGTTATTTGGTCACCTCCTGGAGATTTTATTGTGTTCAGTTGCTCTTTAATGATTCTTAGACCCCTTTTACACGATGAAGTTTTTGCGTCTGAAGCATTCGTTTGTAGGCAAAGGGTGTAGAGGGGTTACAGCTGCAAGCAATGCTTCATGACTTGTGAAGCAATGTTTATTTTTCTCATTTTGCTTTGCCTTATTCCGATTGCATGTAAACACAGAGTTGCACAGTGTTTGATGTGAATAATAAAGTTATCGATACGAAATATCGCACAAGCAAATATTAGCGCCAATAGAAAATACATTGTTTTGGTTAAGAAATTATTAGTAGGAATGTTCACTGAATCCATTTTATTTACTTGTTACTTCTTAAATCAATTAAATGTTAACAAATAAAACAGTCGATGGAAAAGATATATGTTTATCGACCATAAATTTAAATCAGAGTTGCATTTACAAAGAAAATGCAGCATGAAAAAACTTCATCGTGTAAATGCGACCAGATTTGCGAAGATGTTTTAAAACAGAATGAAAAAAAACTTCATGAAAAAACTTCATCGTGTAAAAGGGGTCTAACAATTTCATTCGGGCGAAACTTGATTGGATCATGTTGAAGCTGAGAGCCGTTTGAAGCAGTCGGTAGTGCAAACGTATTTGTTGCAGGGTTAGGTTGGAACACTTTTTGGAAATGAGTAGCAAATGTGTTAGCTCTTTCTTCATCGCTGCGAGCCCAGCCGCCTGCGAAGTTTCTTATAGGTATTACTGTTTCTGTTGGTGAGCTTAGAGTTGGGTGAGCTCTGCACAATGAGTTTTTCGTACTGGTGGTTGATAATTGCTCGATGTAACGGCGTTGAGCACGCTCGTCCTCGATTTTTAACGCGTTGGTGAGCTTACGTGTGGCATCTTTTAGTTTTCGCTTTGCCGATGGCGATCTGTTCGATTGCCAGTCACGTCGTAAGCGCCGCTTTTCAAGAACGAGCTGTTCAATATGTAGATTTGTTGTCCTTTGGTTGTGTATTGTTTTTGGCATTTGAGGCGTAGCGGCGCGAGATGCGGCGACGAAGACAGTCTCCAGAGTGTTAACAAAACTATCAATGTCAGCTACATCAACTAGACGTGGCTTAAGCTCAATGTGTGAGCTTATATATTTTTTGTATCTGAGCCAGTTAGTTTTATGTGAAGCTAACTTACCGGGTCGGTTTATGAATTCAGGGTGTCGTTGCAGATTTATTAGGACTGGCGAGTGATCGGATGATAGATCCGAAAGGCACTCTGCACTTATCAGTCTACGCGAAATGTTTTTGGTAACTGCAAATTCAATCAAATCGGGTAGTTTTTTGGGATCTGTCGGCCAGTATGTAAGTCTGACAGGATAAACGTGGTCGAGCTTGTTGTTAGCTTTTATAATTGCATTGTAGAGCTGCTTTCCTTTTGGATTCACTAGACGAGAGCCCCAGTGTGTGTGCTTGGCATTGTAGTCTCCTGCTGCTATAAAGCATTCCCCTAGTGAGTTAAAAATTCCATGAATTGGTCTTCAGATATGGTATAACGCGGAGGGCAGTATACAGCGGCAAGAGTTAGTTGGTTCCCACTGTCCAAATGTATTTTAAGAGATGTGGCCTGTAGAAAGTTTTCAGCAAACTCTTTATAGTAGTGGTGCTTGAGGCGGCTTCTGATCAAAATACCAGTTCCGCCGTGTGCTTTACCATCGGGATGATTTGTACCATAGAATAAGTATCCACTTATGTTAAAGTTATATTTGTTTGTAAGGTGTGTTTCGGAAAGTAGCATTACGTCGATGTGCTTATCGAGTAGGAATTGAGCTAATTCAAGTTTATGCTGTGAGAAGCCATTAGCGTTCCACGTAGATATTTGTATCTCAGCCATTGATTATTTTGACTGTTGTGATACAAGCATTTGTATCAAGAGATTTTGACTACGCATTAGTTCCTGCATAGTTGTTTTCATGAATGACATAAACTCGTTCATGCTCTGCTGCAGGGCACATACGAGTGCTTCGAGGTTACTTTGTTGCTGCTCCTGTGCAGTGTTTGTGCTCACTTGTTTTGGTTGTAAGTACGGTGTGTTAGAGGCAGGAAGAGCCAGTCCAGATCTTAAGGCGCTTGCATAAGTTGCGTTATTGGTTGAGTACTCGGGGCCAAGTGAGGATCTGGCTGCAGATGAAAAGAAGACGTCTGGGTTGTGTTTCGATGGAGTGAAGGTAGTCGGTGCGTGTTGCGAGCGTACAGTGGTACAGCGCTGATGGATACGATTTTTAAGTTCCTTGTAGACTTGGCAGCCTCTGTAGTTGGCTGTATGCTTGCCTTCGCAGTTGTTGCAGAATTTTTTGCTAGAGTCTTCTTTGCTTACTGGGCAACTTGCGGATCTACGCAGTTCCCCACAGTATACGCATACCGAGCGCAGTGTACAGTAGGCTTTTGTATGGCCGTACTCTTGGCAGTTCATACATTGTACAGTGATTCTTCGGTGAAGTAAAAGCTGAAGTTTGTACATTGAGTGCACCTCGTTTTTTTTAAACATCTTCGTTTCTGGTTGAAGTTCTATTTTAAAAAGTGGTTGCGGCATCCTGTTCCTGTTTAAGATGTTTATGACTGTTTTTGCTCGAAATCCTTTCTCCTGCAGCGCCTGTTTTATTTCTTCTGGTGTTACATCAGGTTCTATGCTTTTATTACGGCCTGCAGGCCCTTGCAGCTTTTTAATTGATACGTAAAATAATTCGTTTAGATACATTATGAGAACTCTGTAATTATCTTCCGACTTTGTCTGGACTTTAATTTCTTGAATTTTACCCTGTACGAGAGGAGCTATGTAGAAAATATCTTTGCCTATGAGCTCGATAACTTTGTTAACAAAAGCACTGGAGCTTTTCTCGCGTATATATATTGGGGGTGGCTTCGGCTTTTTCGTGACAACCCCAACGGCTTCAGAAGGCAGATCATCTGTGTTTTCTGCAAATTTGTGAAATCTATTGCTATTGTATGTAGTACCATTCGAGGGTATATTTAAATTGCTACGGGTCATTTTTGGTTTATTCGTAGAATTTTGCGGACTTAGCTTTCTTTTGATATAAATGTAGCGATCCATACCAGTCTGCGTAGCCGGCTTAACATGTTTGCTGTTTGCAGTTTGATTTGCTGACGGCGCAGCAGTCGTTGTGCTTGTTGAACGGGAAGTAGGTATCGGTGCAGTTGTGGTTGTAGTCGCTGTTGCGGTACCTAAGGAGGGCGCAGCACTTGCAGTCGTTGCTAAGAGAGACGGGGAGCACGAAAGTTTTCGTTCGCGTGCTGTGTGCAATACTTCATTTGTCGGATTGGGTGTTGCCGACCGCGCACGGTCGGATTGCGTTGACTCGATAGATAACAGGGACGGAGACGGTTAGCAAGAACGTTCTCTGGCACGCGCTGTGTAAGAGAGTTCGATTTGCGGGTTGGGGGTAATTGACCGCTCGGGCTGCTCTGAAACTACGGAAAAGTAAGCGTTGCTCAGCCGACGACGCTCGTCTTGCTCGCGTTGTTGCTGGCCACAATTCTCGCGTTGACTCATTGTCTTAAGCGAGGTGAAGAATTTGTTAGTGCCCTTTGTTTTATATGTTATTATTTGTTAAAAGTCAATTGTTTTGTTTGAATTGCAGATTTTTAAAAAGCAATTTGTGCAGATACATTGCACTTAGCGTAAAATATATATTTTATAAGCTTCTATATCACTGCACTTTTGCGTTTGGGAATTAATTAACCGGACCACGATGAGAAAACACGTCTGCATTCGACGACAGTTGACACTATTACACCAAAACATTATACAATTTAATGTGCAAGGGAATGTGTTTTACAATATTTCACTTTTTTTGTTTTTATCTTCATTTTTCTACGTACGGGTTAAACATTACTTTAAGACTCTACCATCCTTACGAGGTCTAAGACAACGTTTTGATGTTTTTGCAACTTCAGTATTAACTGCAGTTGGATCCTCCACACTGCCAAGGTTGGGTGACTGATTTTGATTTTCTTCCATGCGTCCTCCTTCCTTATAGACTGTGATAGCATTACTATTTTCAGGGCCATTTGCTGGTCGCATCTGGTCCGCATGTCTCTTAATTGTGGTGTGAAACGAACATAAATACGTACGTGTGCCTAGTTTTCTGCATACTTTTGCTGGTGACCAACTAGACTGATTAGGATTGCTATACTCTTTAATAAAGATCTTTTGTCCTGCTCTGAATTCAATATCTCTATTTCCTTTGTGATTTAAAACACTTCGATTTTGTCTGTCAGTAATTATCTCTCTTGTGGTGGGTGGTTTGAGTAAATCAAACCTGGTCTTGATACCTCTTTTGAAGAAAATCTTCGAAGGCGTTTCACCTGTAGTGCAGTGTTTCGAGTTTCTGTAGTCGGCCAAAAATCTATTAACAACACTTTCTAACTTTTCATTGGGATATTTTTTTAAGCTCGCATACGTAGCTTTCTTTAAAATTTTTACAAATATTTCAGCTTGCCCATTAGTAGTTGGATGTCCGGGTGCAGTAAGAGTGTGTTTGATACCGTTCATTTGCATAAACTGCTTAAATTCACCCGAAGTGAACTGTCGCCTATGTCACTGACAAGGGTATCCACTAATCCATATCTACAAAATAATTCTCTCAACTTGCTTATTGTGAACTCAGAAGTAATGTGTGTTGTCACAAAAACCTCAGTCCATTTGGAATAAGAGTCTACCACGACAAATAAGTATGGTTTTGAATGGGTCCAGCAAAGTCGACATGAATTCTTTTCCAAACTGATGTTTCGGGTTCCCATGGTATGAGAACACTCTTTTCAGGATCGCTCTGTAACTCCTGACATTGAACACAATCTTGAATTAGGTTCTCAATATTCTTGTCTAGTCCTGGCCACCATATGTACGATCAAGCCAAAGACTTAGACTTTACAATACCTAAATGTGATTAGTGCAAATAGCTAAGAACTTCTTGTTGCCATTTTTTTGGTATGATTATCATGTATCCCCACATAATACATCCATACTCTACAGAGAGTTCATTTTCTTTGTTCTTATAAGGCTTAAATTCATCACCCTTTAAAAATTGAAGAGTGTCATCCTCAATTGCCTTAGCTACCTTAATAAGGGGTCACGTCTAATTTGAGTTGCTGTGCGTTTGAAATCTAATCTTAGGTGATTTTGTTCTTCCAATAAATTAATGTTACTTAACTCTTCTTTGCCCGAATTAGCATGACTCTCATTAGTCTGCGGCATCCTTGATAAACTATCTGCTTCATTGCAGTTGCCTTTTACATACTCAACCCGATAATCAAATCCCGATAAAACCAACGCCCATCTCTGTACTCTAGCTGAAGCCATCAAAAGTAATCCTTTTGCTTCCCCGAATGATAAGTGGCTTGTGATCAGTTTTGAGTAGAAATTTATTTCCTAACAGATACTGTTTTAGTTTTGTTTCACAAAAAACTATTGCTAAAGCTTCCTTTTCTATTGTGCTATAACTTTTCTCGGTGTCTTGTAACGCCCTTGAAACAAACGCAATCAGTTTTAACATGCAGTTTTCATATTTGTGCGCTAGAATTCCAGCCACTGCAGCCACTGTTACAAGCATCGATAGTTAATACTATTTCTAATTTTGGATTAAAATGGACTAATACATTGTCCGAAGCAATATCTTTCTTAATAATTTCGTATGCAATTTTGCATTCTTCGTTCCATGAAAACTTGGTGTCTTTCTTTAAAAGATTATAGAAGGGTGTCAGTTTCTCTGCGAACTGATCAATAAATTTTGAATAATAATTGACCATTCCAGTGAAAGCTCTCACTTCTGTAATATTACGTGGCGTGGGAGCATTTATGATGCATGAAATACGCTCATTATTCTTTCTTAAACCATTTTTGTCTATTGTAAATCCAAGATATGAGATTTCGTTTTTGAAAAATTCACACTTATGTTTGTTAAGCTTTAGTCCTGCTTCCTGAAGTTTCGATAATACAGACTTCAGTGAACTTAAATGAGATCTCATGTCTGGACCTGTGACTGTGATGTCATCTTGATATACTATTACAAATGGAATACCTCGATATAAGTTTTCAATCGTCTTTTGAAATATGGCAGCGGCAATTTTTATGCCAAATGGTAACCGTTTTATCTTTATGGTGCCAATGTGTGTGCTAAATGTACACAATAGTTGCGATTGTTCATCAAGTATTAGCTGATTGTACGCTTGACACAGGTCAAGCTTTGTAAATAATTGTCCTCCTTCCAGTGATGTGAAAATCTCATCAAATCTTGGTAAGGGATATTTGAAATCTACTACAGACTTATTTATTGTTACTTTATAGTCAGCGCAAACTCTAATGTCACCATTAGTTTTCATGACCGGAACTGGTGGTGTACCCCACTCTGAGTTATCAACAAATTCAAGCATCCCTTGTCTAATTAATTCTCTAAGTTTCTCCTCGACCTTTGATTTCCATGCTAATGGTAGCGGTCTCGGTTTGCAAAAGATTGGTTTTGCTTCACTACAGAGTTTTAAGGATACCTTATTTCCGTTGAATGCCCCTAGCCAGTCTGTAAATACAGACGAATACTATTGTTTAATCTGCTCGATTATTGTGATATGGCTATTAACCCCAGTAATACTGTTCACTTGACACAGTTCAAATCCGAATGTTCGTAAAAACGATCTACCTAACAACGGAGGGTTATCAGTGTTGGTCACAACAATAGTAACAGATTTCGATAGGCCACGAAACGTGATTATGGCGTCAAACTCACCCAATACGCGTATACGATCTCCACTGTAGTTGACATAAAATACATGGCATTTTCTTAATTTTTGCGCCTTTAATCGCACAAACAGTCTATTAGAAATAAGATTGCATGGTGCTCCTGTGTCGCATGTTGAATTAATCTCACAACCTTGAATACCAACCAGCAGTGTGTAGAGTCCGACCTGCGCAATACCTATATTGAAAATCTGCTCATTATATAATGTGTTTAGTTGTTGTTGACCTGATACATAATTTACATTATTATTTACTTTATTACTTTTTTTTGCTTCTACACACCGAAGCCAAATGTCCTATCTTGTGACAATTATGACATTGGCTGTCTCTATACTTGCACGACGCTGACACATGATTACGCTATCCACAATGTCTGCAGGGCTTATTTGTCCTCTTGCGTTGCTTCTCAGTTCCAGAATCCGGGTTGTGTCTATATCGACCATGCTTAACCAAATTGACCATGTCCGTCTTTTCGTCCATCGAAGAGTTGATTTTCGCTGTGTTTCTGGTCTCCACCATCATTGCCTTGCGTAGCGCCTTCGTTAATGAAATTGTTTCATCTTCTTCACATAGCCTTTCAAATATGTGTGTTGACATGCCCACTATGAATTTGTCAAATACGCATGCATTTAGGTTAGGTCTGAACTTGCAGGTTACGGCGAGCTGCTTAACTCTAGCAAACCAATCAGCTCTACAGACTCATCGCAATTTTATTTGCTTGATAGAAGCGTCTGCGTTCATGAAAAATTATCACTGATGGTGTAAAGTGTGTTTGCAACCTCTCAAACAGCTCTGCATATGTACGCGATGAAGGCAACGTGGGATCACAGAGGTTATGTAACACTCTGTACGCTTCATCCCCTACTGATCTCAGTAGTATAGCTCGTTGCATTTTCTCTGTAGAGCAATCAGTCTCGTGAAAGTGTATTTCTAGGCGCTCCTTCCATAAGTTCCAATCAACTTGACCTGGTACAAATTCTGAGACTCCCGCTGTCCGCATGTATGTGCCATGTGCTGCACTCGTCACATATGACGCTGCTTTCCTCTTTTGGTGGCATATCTACGCCACTGGGTGCACTATACACGTATTTATGTTTTGTTTAGTGTATTTACACGTTTTTGCAATTTATATAACTTATTAAGTTTTTATTTTCTTTTCCTTTTTTGTCCTCGTCGCCAATATGTTGTGTCTTGATCTTGTTGGCACGCGGTACGAGATTGACCGTAGATTTTATTAATCTCGAAAAATACCACAATCTTAAGTATACATTACATACTAACATTATATCGATAACAATGATAGATATCCAACAGAAATAACGTTAGACTTTGCTATTAAGTACGAAGATAAATATACAGTACTCCCAGATTTTTAAAATATTTTATACGATTTTGTCTTCATGTTTTTGTACTCGTTAGCAAAGGTAAAGAATATATTGGGATTGTGCAATGTCCGTCATGGTGTCTGTCCGTCTGTCCGTCCGTCTGTATGAACGCAACTTTTTTCCACACTCTTCAAGCTAGAGACTTGAAACTCTCCAAATATCTTTATCTATGGCCAGGACAGATAAAGTGTCAAGATTAGGGTTCTCCGATAACTGGGGGCTGGCAAATCGATAAATTTGATAACTCAAAACCGATAAATCCACATATTTCGCTCATCCTTAATGCTAGAACTACCAAATTTGGTAAGAAGGTAGCAACTAGCAATCTCCAAAAAACTGCATCCCCATCCGCCCCAACGTTGCGTCAAAAACTTGAATGCGTTTATCTCTCAGAGTTGTGCAGCTAGATCCACTAAATTTGGTATAAAGATAGCTGGTAACGAGCCACAAAGAACTGTATCGAAAATTTGGATCCACGCCTATCCATTCCGCCCCTAACCCCGCATTTTGAAATGGAAAATCCTATATCTACCAGAGTTTTTGAAATAGAGCCACCAAATTTGGTGCTAAGATAGGTGGTGATGTCCCCCAAAAAACTGCATTAAAAGTTTGGATGCCACGCCCACCAATATTGCTCTAGCCGCTCATCCGCTAAATGGGTGGGCGTGGCTAAAAAACTTAGATGCAGTTCTTTGGGGTTCATTACCAGCTATCTTCCTACCGAATCTAGTGGCTCTAGCTCCACAGCTCTGGAAGATACACGCATTCCCGTTATTGACGAATCGTTGGGGCGGATGGGGGGTGGCTAGGGTAGTAGTGGTGGGCGTGGCATCCAAACTTTTCATGCAGCTCTTTGGGGGGTCATCATCACCTATCTTGGCAACAAATTTGGTGGCTATAGCTCAAAAATTGTGGGAGATATAGGCTTTTTTGACTTTAAAATGCGCGGGTCTGGGGGCGGAATGTGTGGGCGTGGCTCCAAAATTTGTAATGCAGTTTTTTTGGGGTTGCTAGTAGCTATCTTCTCACCAAATTTGGTAGATATAGCTGTAAGGATGTGCGAAATATACGAATTTCTCGGTTTTGAGTTATCGAATTTATCGATTAGCCAGCCCCCCAGTTATTGTAGAAATGGAGGATCTTGACACTTTAATTACTATCCCAAAGATTAAGAGAATTGGAAAGTTTCGAGTCTTAAGCTTGAAGGGCGTGGAAAAAAGTTGCAAATCTACAGACGGCCAGACGGACGGACACCATGACGGACATTGCACGAAACCAATATACTCTTTACCTTCGGTAACGTGTATAAATAGTAGACCAAAATTCAATTAAATATTAAGGGTGTTCACTTTGTGTTGCAAATGTGCGAAAGTTTATCTTTGCAACACCGCTGTCGTGAACACCCAATTGAACGAAACAAGTCTGTTAATTTTGCACAATCAGCTGTTCGCTATCGTTTTAGCTGAGTTTGCCATTTGTGGTATTTAATTTGCTGCTTGCAATGAATAAATAAATTTAAAAATGCCCTTTAAAAGCGTGAAAGCATCACTCCTAGAACGGACAGCATCCCATAAACTGGTTTATTTAAGAAAATTAGCAAACCAACCCTCATTTACTTTAAGCAGCTGGTCACAATGAACAGCTGTTTGTTGTGATTTAGCACCTAAAGCAGAGCGCTGAACTCTGTTAAGGCGTGTCAGCATTGTTTATAAAAAGCTACTAAGTTACATAATGCGATACAATGTGTGTGCGAATATGTGTGTTTACAATAATATGTGTGTGTAGTACTTAATTGTTAACTAACCCTCCCCCCCCCCCCCCCCCCCTCAGGATGAAGACTGTCCTTGTGCATATTAAAGTTGTCCATCACCTTTTGTATCCTCAGCGATGCTCGTCTTCTCCTTAGTGCCAGAAAAAGGATGAATATGGCAATTAATCCAACGTTCAAGACTGCACCAACCGCGAACCAAAGTTTGGTCGAGCCAGCTGCATCAACCTTTTCCTTGAAGTCTTGAATGGACCCCAAGTTGTCGATGTTCATGCGGTGTAGAAGCGGCATGCTCAATATTGGCCGACGATGTTCATAAGCGGTGACCTTACAATGACCGGTTGCTTGCTTGGCGCCTTGCGCAAATTTACGAGCTCGGTGCCGTTGATGATTGCAGACCTTTCGAACGTTACCAGGAATGTTCCTGAAACGGTTACGTCTGTGCCGTCGTCTGTTCGGATGTGCGCCGTCGCTTCGTTGATAATCACGACGCCGTCATCTACGGGCATTATCGCCTTCAGGTGGCTTGGTTGAGTGAGGCAATTTGCAGTGTTTCCTGCGTGGAGTGAACGCGCACAGGTTTCTCGGCGTGAGCGTTCGCAGAAGGTATTGTGCGTGGTTTCAGTGCATTCCATGACTGCGAAGGTATCTTTCTCGCATTCCGCCAATGTGTCTTCGTCGAGCCGCAATATGGTTTGTTGGTGGGAAACAGGATAGACGGTGACCCTTTTGCATCTGAATTTAACTTTTGGGTAGGCAATTAATTCGTGAACAATGTTCTCGGACAGAAAGGATTATAATTCTAGAGGCTTCTATTAGGCTAACTATTGGGATATTTTGTTCGATAAGTGACTTTAGATCGGCATGATCAAGGATAGTGGGACTTACTATGTTAGTTTTTGCAAACGTAAAGGTGAGTATTAAATTTTGAATTTCAGTGTTTAACATCCTATTTCTTGCCAACAGTGTTTCGAATAAGTGTGGGGTGTCAACCAAGTCGCCTTTTCGAGCATTGATAATCTTATTGATCGTGTCCGTCAGTTTGTTTATTTGTTTTTGGGTTTCGGAATTTATTGCGATTTGTTTAGAATTTGACTCCACTAACTGAGCCTCTGTGATTCTGATTTTTAAGATGTCTGAAGCATCGGGTGTGCCTGCAACTACCTTCAAGGCAGTCCCTAGAAAATCTAGGCTCCTAGCAAACCTATGGTGCACTTTGAGAACGGACAAAAGGGTTCTAAGGTGATCTGTATCGCCATCTAATAGTTTGCGCATATGCGACTGCGGAAAGGAATCGGACAATTTTTCTGTCTCATCTACCATGCTGATAAATTCTGAGAGTTTACTTGAGTGCCTCAAGTAGTCTCGCTGTTCGAACACCAACACCTCACCGTCTACTACCGGAATGTAGTTGGCGTGCGAAAAATCGGTGATCCGAGCTTTAGCTGCTGCTAGTATTACCAGCAATGTGAGAGCAAGCCTGAAATGAGACGGGGTGTTTAAGACTTTACTTACATTGATTTAATAACTAATTATAAAGGAGGCACTCATTTTAGGTTGTCCTTATGGACCACCCTCCCCTTAATGAGAACGGACGTTTCCAGGTCTGTTTCAACCTTCTGTTCTGAGCACAAGGGAGTCAGCTTATTTTCTAACCTCTTGTTGTTCTTCTGGAATACCTTTTCTCCTACCTCAAAAACACGATTTTGTCTGGAAATATCACATCTTTTCATGTTCTCCTGCTGGGCTTTATTTAGTCTTTCCCTGACATTTATATGGCGCTCATTGGATTCTGCTTGAACAAT
This sequence comes from Scaptomyza flava, assembly GCA_030179655.1. Classification (NCBI taxonomy): domain Eukaryota; kingdom Metazoa; phylum Arthropoda; class Insecta; order Diptera; family Drosophilidae; genus Scaptomyza; species Scaptomyza flava. Next base: position 691,622 of record JARNME010000076.1, read on the forward strand.
CTTAATTGGTTTCTCGCGTGTTACCGAGTGCAGACTTTTGTTATACTCTATTGTTGCCCTCAAGATAAGTTCTACAGTGTCACTGGTTTTTTTGTCCATCTTTATGCATCTGGCGATTTCTGTCAAGGTGCTATGAAATCGTTCAACTTAGCCGTTCGACGTGCTGTGCAGCGGGGGCGCGTTTACAATGCCAATGTCGTAGCTGTTTCTGAGCATAGAAATGATGGTCTCAGAGTTGAACGCCGCATCATTGTCGCAATATATTGTCTTGATCTTGGGGAACATATTTACGAGTTGCAACAAAGGCCCAGTGATGTCGACTATTGTTCTGGACAGTATCGGTTGTACGATCGCGAACTTGGAGAGCTTGTCAATACATGTCAGGAATAGTTTTTTATTTGTTGAGAAAGCGTCTATGCGCAGCATTTCACCAGCATAATTTGGAATAGGAGTCTCCCAGAGCTCTTGTTTTTTTGGGTGCCTGTCACACTTGGCCTTTGTGCAAACTCTGCAGTTGGCAACTACTTCTATGGCTAAAGCGCTCATGTTGGGAAAATAATAGTCGCGTAGGACTTGTTTGGTATTTTTCACTGCTGCTCTTTGCGCACGATTATGCTCAGCTGTGATGATTTCTAGCTGCTCGTTTTTATTTGTTATGTCCTGCACAAAATTCTTACAGTGCCAGAATTTGGTGGCAGGGAAAAGTACAATCAGGTCGTGCTGGAAACTCGCTAACGTGGGCAGATCGCAATGTATTGCATTTACGACCCCTGTGTTGACGATTTCCTTGAGCATTTCTAGGATGCTGCTCTTGTCAGTGTAACTGATTAAGTGGCGTGTTTTGCTGCGAAACATCAACATACTTCGCTTTAGTGTAAAACGCGACTCCTCTAGAACGATTTGGTTCCTGAAACAATTCAGTGGTTTGTCAGTTGTTTCGACCGTGTAGGTCAGTGAGTTCGCTGTGAACGGTTGCAGCGTCCGACTGGGGCTCATTTTGCAGAGCATTAATGTTTTGCCTGGAAAGGGCATCCGCAAACAGATTTTCTTTGCCTGGTTTGTAAAACATTTTGGCATTGTGTTAGTCGATATAGGATTTCCATCTTTTTATCCAAGCGTTTGTGTTTTTGTTCGCGACAGTGAAGGTAATTGGCTGGTGGTCTGTGAAAATGTCGATTTCCCTTGAACCGTACAGAAAGTTCTGCAATCTGCCCAAAGCCCACACAATGGCTAATAATTCTCTTTCGTTAATGGCATAGTTTATCTCGGCCTGTTTCAAGGCACGAGACATCATTGTTATTGGTATATTACCTTGGGGAAGAACTGCGCCAATTCTACTGGCATCTACTGCATCAGTGGTCAAGTCAAACGGTTTTTGGAAATCTGGATACATTAATATGACATCCTCTGATGCCAAAATGTTTCATTAAACTCAACAGGGATTTTTTTTGGCATGTGTTTGCTAACTGAACTGTTCTCACCCTTGAGTATGTCTGATATCGGACGAGCTATAGCAGCAAAATACTTATTAAAGACCCTGTAGTAACTAGCTAATCCTAGGAAAGATCTAACGCCGTAAACGTTTTTTGGTTCAGGGAATTCCTGAATTGCTCTAACCTTTTTCGGATCGGATTTTGTTCCGTCTTTTGTTACTAGGAAACCTAAGTATTCAATACTCTCTTTGAAAAACCTAGTCTTTTTTGGGCTTATTCGCCTGTTTGCGTCGATTAAACATTTTAACACAGAATTAATGTGCTGAAGATGCTCCGTCTCGTTTTTGGAAAATATTATGACGTCGTCTACATATACGAAACATATTTTCCCAATGTATTCCCTCAGGACATCATCTAATGCCCTTTGGAAAATACTGCCTGCATTTTCAAGCCAAACGGTAGACGACAGAACTCGTACTTGCCGCTACTAACCGAGAACGCAGTCTTCTCGCGGTCATGCTCCGCAAGGTTAACCTGATGATACCCTGATTTTAAATCGAGGGTAGTGAAAAATTTTGCCTTTCCTAGGTTCGCTAGAATCATAGGAATACTTGGCATAGGGTAACGGTCCGGTATGGTCTTCTCAGTTTCTTCAGTTTCCTGAAATCGATTTTGTTTGAGTTACCGAAAGTGTCAGTGCCTTTTTTATCAACCACCAATGTAGGGCTATTGTAAGGCGACCTGGAAGGCCTGATTATGCCGTCCTTCAACATTTGTTTGACCTCTGAATTAACGAAGTCAGAAACGCCCATAAGACTTGGGTATCTGGAATACACCGGTTCGTTATCTACTGTCCGAATTGTGGCAGTGACAGCGGTGTTAAATGGGGGAGATTCATTTGCATTTGACATCGGTGAAGTTTACGTCAGCACAGTTGTGATACTGAAGTTTCTCTGAGACACCCTGGTACTCCAGAGTGTTTTTCGCTAAGTTTAAGTTAACCCCGGCCTGTGTTAACAAGTCGAAGCCTATAATAGCGTCGAATGAGCTGAGTGTGTCAAGGAGGAAGAATGGGGGACGTGTGGCGGAAGATATTCATCAGGCATTTATGCCTAACTTCGGTAGAACCGTGAATTGAGTTTACCGAAAATGACTTGGCGACCGGCGTTATGGTCTTTAGCTCTGTTAAGGGCTTCACATAATTTTTCGGCGCGCCAGTGTCGATCAACATCTTCAGAGTTCGCTGAATGAACGGCAGCCGGGAGTGTTCCCTAAAAAGTTTACTGAGTCGTCACCTGGTGCGTACTCATTTTCACTTTCTAATTCCTCGACTGCAGCCTTTGCTGCCTTTTCATACTCTGCTACAGCTTCTTTAGAGTCTTCCTGCACAATGTTGTTGAGACGCTGACGTCTTGGGCCTGTTGAACGGTCAGATGAGTTCCTACGTTTTGGAGCGTTAGACTCATTAGGATGTCGCTTGCTATGGCCGGTGCGTTGCCTGAATCTGGACGATGAATCTACCTCCATAGGCTGCGGAGCTTCCGCTTGGCTATCTTTGTGGGGTTACACTTGGGGAGCGCCCTTTTGCCTCTTTACAAAACGAGGGTTCCTTTCTTGGTTTTGCTCCTCTTTGTTGAATCTGTTGGGTTTGCCATTGGATCGGCTTTTGCTGTTTTCAGCGAGTTGGGCTCGTTCCTCCATAGCCTTTGCGTAAGAGTTAGCGAACATGCTAATCTCAATGCTAGCTTCCGCCTCTCTGGCCAGGGCCAGAGCAGATGGTAAATCTTTGGGCTGTGCTGGAAGACTACAGCCCTGAGAGGTTTTTTTAAGCCTGAAATGAAGGCGTGCAAAGCGTCGGCTCTGACTTCGGCGTTGAGAAAATCGGCGCCATCTCGCTCTTGCGACATTACGATTTTGTTTGTTACAAGCGTTAGCTTTTTTTCAACTTAATCGTAGTACTGCATCAGGGTCATATCACCCTGCCTAACCATCTCTAAGCCTTGCCTCAACAGGCGCAAAGATGTTTTATCAGAATACGTGCAGTCTAACCTGGCCAATATGACATCGAAATTTAGCACAGTATTGTGCGATACAAGCAGGGCTCCGGCTGAGCCTTTGATCTTGTTTCGGATTATGGCGACAGCTTGGTAGTGTGTACTGCTTGTTGGATGTTTCTTGAAAAGCTCGTAAGCATAGATGGCCGATTGCCTCCATGCTACAAACTCATCCTGAATGCCTGTGAAATCGTTCAGTTACTTCTTCTGTACATTACCTAATGGGTAGCTGAAAAAATGAAGTATGGGATCGTGTTATGATGCCTTAAAAATAGAATAAATAAGTATATTAGTGTTAGAATACCCTGCGGGTAGGGAGATCACTGGGATGCGTTCTCTTCAGTCTTCGAATGGAGATACGGTCAACGAGATCATTCGCCATTGGATTCAGGTGGGCCACAAGTCTGTCAGCATATCGGCTGCTGTGAAAGTTTATTTGGTCCCCAAGTGGAATGAGTTTCAGGTCCCTTTCAATGACGCGATAAGTCACGTACCATGGAAGCCCAGATGCGTGACGTGCAGCTCGCGATTGGACTACTCTGAGTCTGTTGAGCTGGCTTTTAGCAGCAGTTCCCCAAACTTGGATGGCGTAGGTCCAACTTGGGGCTAAAATGGCTTTTATCAAAAGAGCCTTAGTTGCCATCTGAAGCTTACTGGAGCGGAAGAGCCAGCTGAGCTTTTTAAGTTTACCCAAGGATTTAGTTTTAATTGCCGTAATATGGTCTCTCCAAGTCAGTGTCATATCCAGATGGACTCCAAGGTAGCAGTGTGATGTGACGCTGTTAATGTTATTTCGGTCAAAGACAAGACCTGTGCAGGTTCCGCGCCGCAAAGAAAAAGTAACACACGCTGATTCGGAGCAGTTAATGGCCACATTCCATTTGGAAATCCAATGCTCAATGGAATGCAGCCACTCCTGGACCGCATTGGATGCAGTTCGCAGTGATGAATGAGACGCGAGCATGGCGGTGTCATCAGCGTAAGTGGCCAAGAGCAGCTGAGCCTGGGAGGCTTCATCGGTATTGTTTACCGGGTATGGGATATCCGCGGTGCACAGAGTGTACAAAAAGGGTCCAAGCACACTTCCCTGTGGAACCCCGGCATGTATCTGTTCCAGGCAGGACCGAGAATCTCGTACTGCAACGTCGATCAGGTCCGATCAGGAATGAAGGATCTCAGGATTGCGTAATAAGGTGCAGGGATGAGATCTTTAATCTTGTATAAAAGACCCTCATTCCACACCCTATCAGGCGCTTGTTTTACGTCTAAAAAGACATCGACAGTGTATAGCTTATGCTCAAAGCCGTAAGTCACCTGATTTACGATGCGATGGATTTGTTCAGGGCAACCGTGGGACTCCCTGAAGCCAAATTGGTGATGTGGAATATGGTCTACAACCTGTGGCAGTTCCATCAAACGGGTGAGCAAAATACGCTCAAAAACCTTAAAGAAGGTTGTTAGCAAGCTGATTGGGCGGTATGAATCATTCTGTCTTGGTGACTTTCCGGCTTTGGGGATCATTACAACACGTGCACGCTTCTATTGTTTTGGGAAGTGCCCTAGTCTTAGCATGGCATTAAATATCTTGACAAGAGCTAAAATTCCTTTGCGTGGCAGAGATTTCGCAGCACGGTTGTCAATGCCATCGTACCCAGGGGTTTTTTTTGGTTGCAGCACCATTAGTTGCATCATGACTTCCTGTGGTGTGGTATGTCTTATGGGTCGGGCCGGTGTAGTCGGAGTATCAAAGAAGCTTGCAATGGCTTCTCGGTTGGAGACATCCGTTATGTTGAAGGGCATGAAGGTAGAGGACAAGTGTGAAGCGAAAGCGCTCGCTTTTTCATCATCCGTCTTAAGCCAATGGCCACTTTGACTCTGGACAGGTGATTGGAACAACGGCTGTCTCTTGATGCCTCTCGTGGGCCTCCATTTTCAGAAGTCACTGCTGTTACCTCTAGCAAGTTATCCAGATTTCCTTGTCGGTTCTTGGCGAGCAAACGACGCAGTCTATTAGTGACGCTTGAATATTGCTGCTTTACACTAAGATTTCCTGTCGCAATATATTGTCTTCTGAGGTGCCTTTTATGAGTGAGCAGTTCCCTAGCCTCCAATCTCAAGATGGGTGCTCTCCTTGCGGTCGTGAGACCAGCTTGGTGAGGGGTTAGTGTAGCCTGCCGAGCTGCTTCAGTGATTATAGATGCGAAGTAGTCGACATACGCTTCCAGTCTACTGCAAGTATCGATGGGAATGTTGAGTTCAACGGTGGTCTCGATACGACCCTTAAAAACTGCCGTGTTTGCGTGCGGTGCCAGCATTTTTATGACACCTTTAAATGATTGGGCGTCTTCGTCTAGTTCAAAGAGCAAAGGCAGGTGGTCGGATGTCAGCTCTGTCAGCACTTGCACCTTGATTTGCTGCTGTCTAAAGCCTTTGGAGATCCCGAAATCAATGCCACTTGGAGTGGCACCTGCACGATAGGGGTGGCAAGTAGCTGCTCCCGTTGCGACGATGTCAACTCCTTCTTCAGCCAGTGCAGACAACAGCACCCTGCCTCTGGTACACATCCTGTAGTTTCCCCACCATCTGTGTTTTGCGTTCCAATCTCCTGCCGCAAGAAACTTTGTGCCGAATTGAGCGATGAACGGCGCAACCACAACTTCTGTCCACCTGAAGGCAGGAGGGCAGTATACTGACGCAATGTTAAAATTTCCTCTGCTTGCAGTCAGCTGGATAACTGTTGCCTGAATATGATTTTCGGACAGAGTGGAGATGGTTGATCTTACAAGGATCGCTGAACCTCCGTGTTGGCTGTCATCTGGGTGATTGGCAGTATGTAGGGTAAAACCGAAGACCCTGAAAGTGAACCGAGAGTAGAAATGGGTTTCCGAAAACAGGAGGATGTCGATGTTGAGCAGCTCAATGAAGGCGAGGATCTCGTTGGTCTTAGAGGAAGCCCCATTGGCATTCCAGGCTGCTATCTTAAGAGGACCCATTTTGGACTCTGCGCGTCTGCTGAATCAGTTTCATTAACGTTTCGACTAACGACATCATCATGTCAAGCCTAGTAAAAAGCTGCTCCAGCTTGCAATCCAGGTTGGCGCTTGCATTAGGGGCAGGGGGGGTCTGCGCCTTTTTTAAAGGCTGAATAACGGGCTCGTTACCTCTGGTGACGCTTGCATATGATGACATTCCAACACTGAAAGTGGGTGGTCTAGGTTGATGTGTGCTTTTTGGGGGAGCAGTACCGGTGGGTTCGTTGACCTTCCGTTGGTGCTTACGGTTAGAAGCCTCTCGTAGGTACTTTTTGCAACCTTTAAAATTAGCTGCATGGGGCTCGTTGCAATGACAGCAGCGTCTGGCATCATCTTAATCGAGCTTGCACTCCAGGGTGGGGTGATTGTCTCCACATTCTCTGCATATAAAGTGCCGAGAACAGTATGCCTTAGTGTGACCGTATCCTTGACACCTGTGGCATTGTACAGGCTCAGATTGTTTTTGGGGTGTCTCCCAGGTCACTCTATGCCTGCAGACAACAAGAATGTTCTTAACAAGCTTATTGTTGTCCGCCTTTTTTTAATCAATGAACCTCATATTTAGAGGGAGTGAGGTCACCTTGTTGCGCGGGTATATATCCGTACTACGCTATGGCCTTATTCTGTAGGGACTCGATGATGTCCTCCGATGGAACTCCGCGGTGGATGTTGCGCATAACAATTCTGTAAGGCCGGTCTTCCGGTAGCTGATGATGATGGAACAAGGTTCCTTTCTCCAGAAAATGCTTTGCTCTGCTACATTGAACAGCGCAATCTCCCAAATTCAGCGCCTTTATCGTGTAAGAGTCACCTACAAGGGCGTCTAGCTCGCTGCGAAATGCAGTAAAATTTATCACATTGGGAAACAACATTCTGGGTACCTTAGAGTGAGGGCTTGGTTTCGGGGCGGCGGGGGCAGTTTGGTTATCACATGCCGGCTGTTGGTTTAGTCTCGCTTTCCTTGCGGCACGACTGAGTGCAGTATTCGACGAACCGGGCTCGTCGTCGTCACTCGAAGATACATCGCCAAAGTCCATGTCTTCTCGTCACTTAGGGGCTGGAAACGGTTTGTTGTATTGATCACAGGCTGATCAGATGCCGCCTTCTTAGCCATTTTAGAGGAGAGGGCAACGCCAGCTCTTTTTTTCATTCCTCTTTTATTTGATTAAAATGAGACATCCTGCCAGACGGTAGCTGATTTAGGCTTCGCAATTGAGCCGACGAGTGCACTACTGTGAGTCGTGCTGGCAGAAGACATACAGCGCCACTCAAAGAGGAAGTGGATATGTACGGGGACGAGATAGATGAACTTATAGAGGTCAGCGTGTGGGTTGTGATGCAAAAAGTATTTGGAATGCTAGTAGTAGAAAAGGCTGAATCTCCACGAGGCCAGCCCTTGGGCAGTTGATCACGGATCTCTTTTATGTCCGCTTCAGCAATTTGCTTCATCGACTCATAGTCGATCGATTTGTGCTGTGGACCATTATTTTCCATTTTTCCTTTTGATTGTAAGGGCACTCGTTGCCGCTGTTTTGTAGTCAGCTGCTTTACAAAAAGTCCGGATTTAACAGCCCGCCTAGAAGTATGCATATAATTTTCCAAGATCCTAGTAAAGATTAGATTCTAGCTAGGACTAGAACCTTGAGAAAGGGTAGAAGCTCAAAGCTTCACTGACGATGAGCTTTTATGAAATGTTTGAAATGACGTGGCCGCAGGGCAGTGGAGCCCCGTTTTAGGGAAATGCACTCTTAATTGAATAGGAACGTTGCACTTTCACGTTTTCACTAATAGATACTTGATGGTCTCTTAACACGAATTGTGCCACTATTGTGGGCTTGTCTTTCAATGTTAGCGGTGAAAATGTAATATTTCACCGCTGGCGTCACTAAAAAGAAAAGGCACGCTGCTTAGCCAGATCAAGGAAGAACTGGAAAAAATTGGCCACGAGGTGATTAATGCCCATACGCCCCAGAGGCGAAGCGAGCCAGGCACTCCCAAAGATCAGCCAGTAAACATGTTCTTTTTGAAAATTGCCGCAGCGGTCAATAAAAAGACAATACTGGCAGTCAAGACACTCTGCCATATGAGAGTAGTTATTGAACCCCTCCAAAAGCGCACTGCTATTGTACAATGCCATAGATGCCAGCAGTTTGGTCACACGGCAAAATACTGCCGTAAGGCGCACATATGTGTGAAATGTGCTGGAGAGCACCCTACCAGGGACTGTACTCGACCCCGCAACGAGCTCTGCACCTGCTACAACTGTGGTGATCAGCACCCTGCCTACTACTCGGGATGTCCTAGCCCTGGCCCAGAAGCGGGGTGGGTAGTAGAAGTGAGAACTCTATGCCACGAGCTACGACTGGAGGTAGGCCTATAGCTACTGCTCGAATGCAGATGTATTTAAGCAGCAACAGCAGCAGCCAAAACAACAACACCAACAACAGCAACAGTACAACGACAGGAGCCGCAGCCGTCAAAGGACGACAAGGGATGCACCCCAGCACTCGATGGACAACAGCGACATTGAAGCAATTCTGCAGTCGCTTAACGAAAGCATTTAGTCTCTCCGGTCGCACCAAGAGAAGCAGATGGAGTTAATGATGATGATGCTGAAGCAGCACCAACAACAGACACAGCAGCAGGGGCAGTTTCTCAATCTGCTCACTGCGCTCCAAGCGCAAAAGGCCCCAATGATGCAGCTGCGCATCTAAGTTTGGAACGTTGACGGCGTATCTACGAAGCTGCACGAAGTAGAGTGCTTTATTCGGCGACATGATATAGATGTCTTACTGCTCAGCGAGACACACTGCAAAGGGTCAGAGGCACCCAAACTATTCGGATTTGAGGCGTATAGTGCTAATGATCCGAGCGCTGGCAACGCCAAAGGTGGCTCAAAGAGGTACCCGTACAGCAGTAGAGGCTCACCTGGATATATTGATTTTGCGCTGACAAGGGGTGTCCTGGGTATCCATGCAGATATACGGCCGGTTGTTGAGCTTAGCTCCGTTCACCTACCGCTCGTAATTACGCTGGATGCGGCAGCAATAGCATACCCTAAGACGGAGCGGATAATCAGCAGATGCACTAACCTCGAATTGTTTAAAGAGCAACTTGAGTCTTCACTGGACCTTAACACAACGTTTAAAAACGAAAAGGACATAGTTGATGCTATCGACTCGTTCACACATAAAGTCAAGACAGCAGCTAGAGTGGGTACTCGCACCCCATCTCGGAGGCCCACAGCAGACAGAATCCCGATAAAGAGAGAGATTCTGCTGCTCATCGCTGAAAAGAGGCGCTTACGTACTAGGTGGATGAGGTCTCGTCACACATTAGCCAAAGCAGAGTGGAATAGAGCGCAGAATAGGCTTCATCGCGTATTGGTGGCACATAAATCAGCATGGTTTGATGACAGGCTAGCCAATACTGGAGTCGAAAGCGAAGCGACGCACTCGCTCTGGAAGGCCACACGCGCTATTAAAAGGCGTTGCGCGAGGAAAGCGCCACTGGTAGACAGTAACGGGATATGGTGTCGAACTGACCAGAGTCAAGCTGATGTGTTTGCTGCACTCCTCGCTGAACGCTTTCAGCCATTCAATCTTGCCAGTCTCCAGCAGATTGAAGCGACACACGACCAGCTGACTCAAGCACTTCAAATGGACCTGCCCATCAAGCCATTTGATCCTAGCGTTATAGCTGATGTTATTGCAATCAGAGTACCAAAAGGGCACCAGGCCATGACGCTATCTGCAATGCCACTTTAAAGGCACTGCCATGTCGAGCGATGCTCTTCATTGCGTTTGTGTTCAACGCCATTGTGAGGTTGCAATACTTTCGTCCTCAGTGGCAACTCGGGATAATTTCTATGATACACAAACCTGGCAAGTCAGAAAGGGAACCCGCTTCATATCGGCCGATTAGCCTTCTCCTTTCCATCTCCAAGGTGTTTGAGAAAATCATTGCCGCCCGGATGGTCAGGATCATGGAAGCTAAAAGGATTATTCCTGAGCACCAGTTCGGATTCCGTTCTGGCCACTGCACTGTTGAGCAGTTACATAGGATTGTCGAGGAAATTCTGACTGCCTACGATAGTAAGGAGTATTGTAACGCTCTCTTTTTGGATATTCGGGAAGCCTTTGATCGAGTGTGGCACACCGGAATACTGCTTAAAATCAAGCAATCGCTGCCTGCGCCATATTTTGGCCTACGTAGGTCGTATCTTGACTGAAGACGATTTGCGGTCCGGTTTCACTCGGCCCTCTCTACTGAACATGATGTGGCAGCTGGAGTACCACAGGGAAGTGCCTTTGGCCCCCTGCTTTACTGCCTGTATAGCCACTACATGCCGCAGCCAGATGAAAACTTGTACGGGACATCTATTCTTCCCACATTCGCCGATGACGTGTGCGTCACCTACAGGTCTCGATGCGAACACGATGCAGCTGACGGCATCCACTATGCTACTAAGTTTGCGGATTGGGCTAGACGCTGGAACATCGGCATCAATAGCGAAAAATCGTCTAACGTTTGCTTTACTCTTAGGCAGAGAACGCCACGGGCTGTGCTTGTGGAGGGGGCCCCTGTTCTACAGTCGAATGCTGCGAAATATCTTGTAGTCACGCTTGATCGCAAGATCACCTTCGCTAAGCAAGTGACTGCCATAAGAACGCAAGTACGTGCTGCGGTGAAACAACACTACTGGCTTCTCTGCTCGCGCAGTAAATTGTCACTGTCCAACAAAGTGACAATTTACAAGCAAATCATATCACCAATATGGAAATACGGCTGCCAAATCTGGGGCCTGGCCTGCGACAGCCAAATTCGCAGAATTCAGGTCGACCAAAATAGGATTGCAAGGATCATCACCGGTAGCGGGTGGTTCGTGCGGAATACCACGCTGCAAAGGGACCTAAAACTGTCCACGGTTTTCGACGAAATAAATCAGCATTCGAGCCGCTATAATGATAGACTGGGCCGCCATAGAAATCGGCTGGCAAACAGTCTTACCAGATCTCGATCATCAAAGAGGCTCAATAGACGACAACCACAAGATCTCATGGCTCAATGTCCTTTGATGACGGTCAGAAGCTGACGCATCATTGCATTTGTTATTTTGTATTTTTGTTATTGTATTTGTATATACGTTATTGTTATTGTTATTGTTATTTATATTGCTACAGCTAATATTCGTCCGGTGCGCCCATAAGGGCTGAATGAAGAGAAACCAAGGACACAAAGGGGTTTCTAGCTTACTCCGTATGCCTTAATAAAATAATAATCAAAAAAAAAAAAACAATAATATGTGTGTGTAATACTTAATTGTTAACTTATAGCCTGATTCCACTACAAGCAGAATGCAAGTATGTAATTGGAACTCGGGAATGCTGCATTCTTTTGTATTGGATTCCCATTTGTACAATGGGAATCTTGTTCAAATATTCCCCGTTGGTTGGCTGCATTCCCAGTTGGTTCGAAACCGACCAACTGGGAATGTTAGAAGTTAACATTAAAGAGCACTGAACAGAACCTTGACATAGTCGATAGTATGAAATTTGTAATCGATACAAGGTTTATAAAGTGCCGATTTGAGTAAAACAGCTTGTCATCAAGTGCATGTCCAAACAAACTGGGATATTCGTTAAACCATGTTTGCATTTTGCGCACAAATTAAAGCAATAATTTTTACTTTTTTGGCTTCACTAATTTTAATTGTGTTCGAGCTCATATTTGCTTCCAATTATATATAAACGTATAATACACAAACAGCTGTCTGCTGTCTTTTAACAGACCCTGTTAAATCAAGATGCAACTAGGCAATTGGATTTATAGTGGAATCACCTACATCTTCTACTCGCTGTTAATGAAAGATGCAGCCTAATGGAATCGGGGTATAAGTTTCAGACACATCTTTTCACTTTGATCAATTCTTAGTGTATAGAAAAACGAACCAATCGTTCATAGAATAAGAACGAACTCACTTAGAGTTCATAGATCAATGAGCAGTGTTCTTTTGCATGTACAACAAAAGTATCGATATAGTTTTGTACTTATTGATGCTAATTCCAACACACCTCCTCAAAAGACCTATGCTCATACATTTTACATTAAAAGATATACATGATCAAAGTAATAAGTCGAGCTTTCTCTTGGAGTGCAAAATGATCCAACATTTGTTTCATGAATTGGGGAAACCCAGTAAAACCCAATTAGATCAAGCGTAAAATTAACATATAAGGTAAATCAAAATTTAGGTAACAAAATCTAATATCAACAAAATTATTCAATAAAGAGTTAAATCTATCTTCTTTATCAAACTTATCTAGTAGGAACTGTTCATGATTAATCTCATTAATAACATAAGAATTCAAGATTCATTTAAATATCATAAAAAAATCATAACTGATTGAAAAATAACTATAGTTAAATTTATCTACTCAAATTCATTAAGAGTGTCCTATTTTATTTTATTATTAAGGAACAAAATATCATTCTTTATCAAACTAATCAAAGTATCAAATAAAAACAAGTAAGAAGGCTCTAGTCGGGAGAGCCCGACTAGAAGATACCCTGAACCCAGTTGCAATAAATATGTAAATAAAATTTATAATTGACTTTTGTATACTGACTTAACTTCAATCGATAAAATTCGATATCTCCGGTGTTTCTTAACCGATTTGACGAATTTTTCAGAAAAGTTCTATCGTTACCCATTATTTCAACCCTCATTTTTACATTTTCCAAATTCGATATTTTTTTGTTATCGATATTATGTGTGTATCGGAAACCAGAACAGTTATCGATAATTTGAAGCAAACTTGTTCTGCTCATGGTATAGGAGAAGTTAAATACAAAATCAGAAGTCTCTAGCTCTTGTAGTCTCTGAGATCCACGCGTTCATACAGACAGACAGACAGACAGACGGACAGACAGACAGACGGACAGACGGACATGGCTATATCGTCTCGGCTGTTAATGCTGATCAAGAATATATATACTTTATAGGGTTGGAGATGCTTTCTTCTGCCTGTTACATACTTTTGCACAAAACCATTATAACCTTATTTACCCATTTTATGGGTTAAGGGTATAATAATCAAAAAGAACGTAAATTGTCATCCGCATTTATCCATCCATCAATCTCAGTTAATCAGCTCAAGTTGCTGTCTGAGTCGTACAAAACGTGGTGCTGGTAATGGTTTTGTAAGCATATCAGCAAGTTGATGATCTGTGGAAATATATTCAAGTTTTATTAGTTTATTTTCAACTTGCTCACGTGAAAAATGATATTTGATATCTATATGTTTAGAACGTTTGTGGCAAGAAGGGTTATTCGCTATACTAATACAACCCTGATTATCTTCATATATCTTTATTGGTTGTTTTAACTTTATTTTTAAACTTTCTAATAAAAACTTCAACCATAAAGCTTCCCTAACAGCTTCAAACAATGCCATTTATTCATAGTCTGAATTTTACTTGTACATATAACTAAGTCATCAACATACAACAAAACATATATATTTTCCAATATGTCACCTTTGTCAAGAATATATATGCATCTATCAACAGGTGAATTTGTAAACCCAGTATCTTTCAAATTTTTCTCAAAAACATCAAACCAACACTTCGCTGCCTGCTTGAGACCATAAATTGCTTTGTTCAAGTTACATACTTGGCTGATATTACAAGACTCCCTTGAGGAATTCTCATATTTATTTCCTCATTTAAATTGCCATTTAAAAAAAGCATTTTTCACATCCATGTGATGCACTCTCAAGCTATATTGGTTTGAAAAAGACATTATAAGTCTGAAGCTTGAAATTCTAGCCACAGGAGCAAATGTTTCATCATAATCGATTAAATACTCTTGTGTGAATCCACGTGCTACGAGCCGTGCTTTATATTTCACTGGTTTACCAAACTCATTCTGTTTAATTGTAAAAATCCATTTACAATCAACTATATTCTTATTCTCAGGCATTTCTACTAGTGACCATGTTTTGTTTACCTCATGAGATTTAAGCTCATCTTTAAAAGCTTCTACCCACTTTACTTTATCACTTCTATTATTAATTTCATCAAAAGACGTTGGGGCAGTACCAATAAAAGTATGTGCATGCATTACACAGTTCTTTATCATATCTCTATATGACAATTTTGGTTTTGCTTTTAATCTATCGCTTTGCCTAATAAGTGTATCAGAGTAACTTGATTCTTGATCAACTAAAATTCCAGATATTTCTGGATCGGCATATTCCACTTCATTTTCCACGTCAGTAGGCTGTACTTCTAATACTTCTGTATTAGACTTTTCCTGAACCATTTCTATTTCCACCAGACCATAGTCTTGAAAAACTGGTTCAATATTTTATACCTGATTGTGGAAATCTATGTTGTTATCAACAACCACAGCTCTAGACTTTTCGTCAAACACAACATCTCTTTCGGTAACAAATCTTTTGTTATCCAAATCCCATATTTTATATCCATTTGGTTCATATCCGACAAGCATACCTTTCCATGATTTTTCATCAAACTTTCTATTTCTCATTTTATTGAGAACGTACACTGTCAAACCAAACACTATCAAGTACTTGAGACATCGCTTTTTGCCGTGCCACATTTGATATGGTGTTTTTCTACATTCACGTAATGCATTAGTTGGGCTTCTATTTATAAAGTATGTGGCTGTTAGCACAGCCTCACCCCAGAAAGACTTATGGATTTTGCCCCCTATAACTAAAGCGCGAGCTTTTTCCGTTATAGATCTAATCATCCTTTCGGATACACCATTCTGTTGTGGAGTATGTGGAACATTTAAATGATAGTTTATGCCTCTCTGAACACAAAAATCTTTCATGTGATTCGATAGATATTCTCGACCATTATCAATATATAAATTAACCAATTTTGAATTAAATAGAGTTTCACTTTTTGCTACATAGTCTTGAAATACAGCAAAAACATCTGACTTAAAATTTAATAGATACGTTACGCAATAAAGCGTTTATTCGTCAATAAAAACAACATTATAGTTTTTAAAATCAACTGTAGATGGTGTTATTGGTCCACACACATCAGAGTGTACAACAAATAATGGTCGCTTTATATGGTCTTTATTTTAAACTTTTCAAAACTTAATCTTGCCTGCTTCCCTTTTACAAAAGCTTCACACAACTCATCTTCTGGTTGAATGCTATTCAATAAATTCGTATCATCAAACATATCCTTAGCTTTTAACTCTAAGAATTTTCCCTTACTCATATGACCTAATCTTTCATGCCACAAACTATAATTATTACTTTTGTTTGCATTTGCAACATAAGCTAATTTATTAGAGAAGAAATTTATTATTATTACTATTATTATTACTAGGGCCTTGTTGCACTGCGACCAGATGTTAGATCTTTTGTGCTGGCCTGTAGGGTTTAGGGTAGAGCCTCTTTACCGAGGCTTCTAATAAAAGAGAGCACTTTGGTAGGGTCTATATGTTCCCATATCCTGTAGGGGGGATAAGTTCACCTCCTAGTTGTAGAAGTCGACGTCTGCTTAGCGAGGGGCATTCACATAGAACGTGTTCTGATGTTTCAGGCTCCAGCTCACAGAATCTGCATGTGTCGATTTCCGAAAGTTTTAATTTCTTAAGGTGCTACCTTAGGTTGCAATGACCCGTTAGGTTGCCTGTTAAAGTGCGAATTTCGTTCCTTATATACCCTTAACCCATAAAATGGGTAAATAAGGGTATAATGGTTTTGTGCAAAAGTATGTAACAGGCAGAAGGAAGCATCTCCGACCCCATAAAGTATAAGGGAGAAGCCCCAATCTCGGACACTGTACAGAAGTCGGACACCCCCCTTCATTTTGCGAGTTTTGATGTTAGCGCGGTCTAATTACTGTGACAGATAGCTTTCAGTGCCGGCTTTCTTTTGACATGGTCTGCAGATGTTAATACCTAGTTTTGGCTAATTCAGAGACAAAAATTAAAATACCGATATTCCAACCTAAACATTTTAAAATTTCAACGCTTATGTAATTGAATTATTCCCTGATTCAGCAAAGGTAAATAAATTTTTTCTTATTCGTTTCATCATGCTCTTTCATATTCTGCAATCAAACATTTTTTTTTTTTCAATATTTTAGGTTTTACATTCAAAAATGTTAAAACCGTGCTTTCTTCTAATCTGGACACTGTTGATGTTTCACAATTGAACACGATTAATTGTAATCGATATTTTCATTCAATTGTATCGATGATCGTGTCATCTTCATATAAATGTATCAAAATGAGCGCGCAACAAGAAATGGAAATTGAAATTTTATGGTTTAAATGAAAAAAAACCAAATAAAGAAACTTTAAGTTGAATTTCATTGTTAATTGAATAAATAATTGCATAATAAAGGGTTTTTATGAAAAAAACCCAAAAAAAAGAAGAATTAGTTTGTTTACATATTTCGCGCCATATTAATAAGGTATGTGAGCAATGATGAGCATGCGATGTATAGATCGATACATCAATCGATATATCGGTGCATTACTTGCGATACTGCTCATTACGAGTAATAATAATTAATAAAATAATAAATTCGTTTGATTTTCATTGTTTAATTGCATAAAAAAACAATATCTTACATAAAAACAATGATTTGGCATTTTATTTTATTTTATTGGCTGCATTTTCACAAGATAAAAGGGGGTGTCCAACTTCGGGGCACTTTTTTGAAAATCGTAATTTTGAGTTTTTTCATTAAATGTGAAATATATCATTAAACATGAATGAATATGTATAATGCCTCATACCAATCGATGCGCAATTGAACAAGCTTTTCAACGATACTAACAGATAACCTGTACGTTGATTTTGGACAGTCTTATGTCACAAAAACCAAAGGGGTGTCCAACATTAGCGCTTCTCCCTTATATATTCTTGATCAGTATCAATAGCCGAGACGATATAGCCATGTCCGTCTGTCTGTCCGTCTGTCTGTCTGTCTGTATCAACGCGTGGATCTCAGAGACTACAAGAGCTAGAGACTTCAGATTTGGTATTTAACTTCTCCTATACCATGAGAAGAACAAATTTGCTTCAAATTATCGATAACTATTCTGGTTTCCGATATACACATGGAATCGATTGCAACAAAATATCGAATTTGGAAAATGTAAAAATGAGGGTTGAAGTAATGGGTGATGATTTTCTGAAAATTTCGTCCAAATCGGTTAAGAAACACCGGAGATATCGAATTTAATCGATTGAAGCTAAGTCAGTATACCAAAGTCTTACATAAATTTAATTTGTTTATTGCAACTGGGTTCAGGGTATCTTCTAGTCGGGCTCTCCCGACTAGAGCCTTCTTACTTGTTTAAGTTTATGATGCGTTTTGATCGCGTCATCTGGGGGACGAGAAACTGTTTGGCTGTCGGTCCAGTGGCGACTTATCTTCGTTTCCTCCCATTTCCTGAACAGTTTTCTTTTGTGTCCTTTGGAAAGTCCACAGAACGGTTCAGGGCCGATTAGTGGTGTCATCGCCCTGCTTAGCTAGGAAGACTGCCATCTCGTTTCCTATATGGCCTTCATGCCCTGGCACTCAGCTCACCGTTAACATGTTTTTGGAGGCAAAGCCGTTCAGCTGCTGGAAACAGTTCTCTACAAGTCTGGGGGAGATCGTGAAGGATTTCAGCGCTAAGAGCGCCGACTGACTGTCAGAGAAGATGTAAATCCGTGCACCTTGCATTTCCCTGCGAAGTCATTCACGAGCACAAATTTCCATGGCGTATATCTCTGCTTGGTAAATGGTTGGAGACTTTCCCATGGCTATGGACTTGTTGAACCTTGGTCCAAAAGTAGAGAAGAAATTTATAAGTGGAACACTTCCATATAAATTTCCATTCATTATATCAACATTACTTTTTCTAACCGTTACACCTCCTGGATGAAATACAATTGTAAGGCCTGCCTCCTGCATCCTTTTTACAGATATAATATTTTCTGGTATGTCTGGACAATATAATACATCCTTAAGCTCAATTCTTTTACTGGAATTTGTGAATAATTTAACTGAGCCTTTCATAATTGCATAAATAAAGACATCGTTCTTGGCAACCGCAATTTTAATAGGTTCACTAAGGTCCGTGATTGTTGTAAGCAAATTTTCATTGTTTTCTAGATGATCAGAGGCACCAGAGTCTAATAAGAACCCAATACTTTATACTATTTGCACGCTTCATCATAAATGCAATTCCTGGTGATCTGCTTGCGCTTGCACAGATGTCATCTGTGCTTGTTTGCCA
Organism: Scaptomyza flava; assembly: GCA_030179655.1. NCBI lineage: Eukaryota > Metazoa > Arthropoda > Insecta > Diptera > Drosophilidae > Scaptomyza > Scaptomyza flava. Next base: position 710,433 of record JARNME010000076.1, read on the forward strand.
TTTGCATTATTTTCTTTATCTCTTTTTAGAGAAAAACAATCCTTTTTGATGTGACCGAGTTTGCCACTATGAAAGCATTTCTTTGGATTTTTTGAGATTTATTATTATTAGTGCGCGTGTGAGACTGACGCTCAAGCCGGCGTCTGTATTTCCAAACCCAACAATAACAGCAGCAGCAATAACATCCAAGTAATATATATCCAGCAGTAGTTTAATCTTATATTCTTGTTAATAAAGCAATCCACTTCTTTGGTTATATTTCTTTTATATTTTCTCTTTAAGTTTCAGACTCGTCTTATCACTTTGATCAATTCTTAGTATACAGAAAAACGAACCAATCGTTCATAGAATAAGAACTAACTCATTTAGAGTTCAAAGATCAATGAGCAGAGTTCTTTTGCATGTACAACAAAACTATCGCTATAGTTTTGTACTTATTGATGCTAATTCCAATATATATATTTTGATACTTTTTTGTCGAGTGCAGCGACACAACGAAGTTAAATGACACTCAATTTTTGGCACAGAATACCTGGGGATTTTCTAGCGATTCAATAGAAAGAGATGTTCCCCGTTTGTGGCCATATAAACTTCAATATTGCGAAAGTCCGAAGGGGCAATTCCAGCAAACCAAAATTAAGCGAACAAAGTGTGTTTAATATTCACACGCGAAGCCTAAAGGCCCAACCAAACGATGCTTCCTTGCGTAAAGCATCGAAGTTGGCAAAGTTTCAACATATGCTACGTCGTGTATCTGCCCAAACGATGCTTACGCACGGTTTCGTTGAGTTTTGTTTTTTTAACGAATGCTTAAGCGCCTAAGCATAGGTTCAATCATTAAAACATGCTTCGATGCTATGTGCTCTAGAGCTGTCGCTGTTTTTTTATTATATGGAAAATATTTAAAATAATTGTTAGATCTTCATTTTTTTGCTTAGAAACATATTGATATAATATACTATTTCTATAAACCTTGTGTTATCTTTATTTTTAACATAATATTACATAAAATGTTACCATTTATTTTTTAATGGAATAAAAAAAGAACATGTTGCAACAATGGTTGGCAAAAGGAAAGAAGAAGAAGAGAGAAAGCACTTAAGCAACGTATGGTCATAGGCTTTCATGCTCAATGCTGTTCGTTCAGTCTTTCTCCAAGACGCGAAGCAAGCAAGCATCATTTGGTTGGGCCTTAAGCCACCACCGCAAAACAAACAAATTAAATGAAAAATCCGAAATCCTTGCTCGGGCGCCACAGAAAAATAGAATATTTTTCAATTTATAAATACCTCAAACGAAAATTAAAAGACGCGGTTTTTTCTTCAAGTAGCGAATTTAATACGTGTAGTGGCTTCAAGTATACAACGACAACTATTTCTAGCTTTGCCTTAGCAATATGCGCGAGCCACGGTCGACCGAACGCACTTCAAATTTGCAATCGGCCAGTTGCCGATCGGCTTGCGAACTTACATAGTATTGAGAGATCAAATTCTCTCTTAAATTAACACAAGCTATCTTACAATGTGATTGATAGTAATATAATTATTCTACTCCAACAAATAGCTACAGATTTGTTAACAGAAATAAAGTTAGACTTTGCTATCAAGTACGAAGATAAATATATAGTACTCCCAGATTTTTAAAATATTTTATACGATTTTGTCTTCATGTTTTTGTACTCGTTACCAAAGGTAAAGAGCATATTGGGATTGTGCAATGTCCGTCATGGTGTCTGTCCGTCTGTATGAACGCAACTTTTTTCCACACCCTTCAAGCTAGAGACTTGAAACTCTCCACATATCTTTATCTATGGCCAGGACAGATAAAGTGTCAAGATTGGGGTTCTCCGATAACTGGGGGCTTGTGAATGGATAAATTTGACGGACATTGCACAATCCCAATATGCTCTTTACCTTTGGTAACGAGTACAAAAACATGAAGACAAAATCGTATAAAATATTTTAAAAATCTGGGAGTACTATATATTTATCTTCGTACTTGATAGCAAAGTCTAACTTTATTTCTGTTAACAAATCTGTAGCTATTTGTTGGAGTAGAATAATTATATTACTATCAATAACATTGTAAGATAGCTTGTGTTAATTTAAGAGAGAATTTGATCTCTCAATACTAAGTAAGTTCGCAAGCCGATCGGCAACTGGCCGATTGCAAATTTGAAGTGCGTTCGGTCGACCGTGGCTCGCGCATATTGCTTAGGCAAAGCTAGAAATAGTTGTCGTTGTATACTTGAAGCCACCACACGAATTAAATTCGCTACTTGAAGAAAAAACCGCGTCTTTTAATTTTCGTTTGAGGTATTTATAAATCTGAAAAATATTCTATTTTTCTGTGGCGCCCGAGCAGGGACTTCGGATTTTTCGTTTAATTTGTTTGTTTTGCGGTGGTGGCTTAGGCTTCGCGTGTGAATATTAAACACACTTTGTTCGCTAGATTTTGGTTTGCTGGAATTGCCCCTTTGGACATTCGCAATATTGAAGTTTCTATGGCCAACAAACGGGGAAATTCTCTTTCTATTGAATCGCTAGAAAGTCCCCAGGTATTCTGTGCCAAAAATTGAGTGTCAATTTACTTCGTTGTGTCGCTGCATTCGACAAAAAAGTATCAAAATTTGCGATACTCTTATATATGTAAACACGTTCTTACACGTAAAAATCAGCTCAATTTCTGACACCTTGTATATATAGTATAAATAGACAAAACGGCAACATATATTTAATAGTAAATTAATAGCAATAAACAACATACCTGCTTATAATAATGAACATAATAAAAGTAGATTCGGTGGTCTATTTATTGCATTATTATTATATCGTTCGCGTGTTTGTGTTTCAGGTTTCGTTTTCGCAAATACAGAAATATGCTTGCACTTACACACAACGCTTGCTAAAGTTATGTTTGGGCGTTAACATCTGATTGTTCCTGCGTTCGTTAACCTTTCTCGCTTTGTTCCAAAGACATTGTAATATATACATATTTAGTTCTCTTTGTCTGTGCTTGCATCGGTTCAATATATTTGTTTGTGTGCGCGTGCGTTCGTTCAGAATTCTCTTACTTGTTCTTTTTCATCCCCGATTTGCTTGCGGGTCAAGTTTGGCTTGATCGTCTGTTTAATCTTTTCGTTTTTGTGCGCGCGCTCTCTCTCTTTCTCTCTCTCTTTTCTTTCACTCTTTTGCACTTGTTATTATTCCACCGCACACCGCACATTCAACTGTTGTTACCCACAAAGTGGCTGCAGCAATGGTTTGACTTGCTTATTTTCGGTCGCTTGGACCTTTTTCGTTTGTTTGTTCACATATCGCGTTAATAGCGTGTGTGTGTTCAGAAAGCAAGCTTGGCGTTTTGTTTGTTACATTGTGGCAGTGCGTGTGTGAGGGTAGCTTACAAGAATAGTTGAACTTTTTTAAAAGTAATTTGTTGTTAGCTTAATCATACCTGAGTCAGATAAACAGTCACTCGAAAAGCCAGTATATAAGGCTAATGTTAACCTAACATCATGTTTGCAGAAATTTGATCAAGCCAACGCTGACATTGCTCACATGCAAAAAGCATTTAAATTAAAAAAAAAAAAAAAAAATTCAATGAGTATTGGAACTCACGGGCGATGTGTTAAGACCTGTTTGTTGGTGTGTTTGTAACTGAATTATTGCTATGTTCACGTTTTCTTGAACAAAAACAATAAAGGTGTTCACTTTGTGTTGCAAAAGTGATAAAGTGTAAGTTGCAAGCCATCCCAACATTAATTTGTACAGAATCGAGTCTGCACTTTATGCTAGACCCTTGCCTATGACTAAAATATCGTTGTTACTTTGCAACGAATTCAGTGTTAGCAAGTAAGAAGGCTCTAGTCGGGAGAGCCCGACTAGAAGATACCCTGAACCCAGTTGCAATAAATAATTTAAATTTATGAAAGACTTTGGTATACTGACTTAACTTCAATCGATTAAATTCGATATCTCCGGTGTTTCTCAACCGATTTGGACGAAATTTTCAGAAAAGTTCTATCATTACCCATTACTTCAACCCTCAATTTTAGATTTTCCAAATTCGATATTTTTTGTTATCGATATTATGTGTATATCGGAAACCAGAACAGTTATCGATAATTTGAAGCAAACTTGTTCTGCTCATGGAAGAACTTAAATAAAAAATCTGAAGTATCTAGCTCTTGTAGTCTCTGAGATCCCCGCGTTCATACAGACAGACAGACGGACAGACGGACAGACAGACGGACAGATGGACATGGCTATATCGTCTCGGCTATTGATGCTGATCAAGAATATATACACTTTATGGGGTCGGAGATGCTTCCTTCTGCCTGTTACATACTTTTGCACAAAACCATTATACCCTTATTTAGCCATTTTATGGGTTAAGGGTATAAAAACTCATACAAAAGTGAAAACGTGTTGCACAATGCAACCAGTTTTCTGGTATTTTGTGGTGTAAGTATGTGATTTAGGTGCTAAATCAAAACAAACAGCTGTTCATTGTGACCAGCTGCTTAAAGTAAATGAGGGTTGGTTTGGTAATTTTCTTAAATAAACCAGTTTATGGGATGCTGTCCGTTCTAGGAGTGATGCTTTCACGCTTTTAAAGGGCCCGTCAAAAAGGCCTATATCTCTTTTTTATGGCTAAATTTAATTATTGCCAACGCATTATTCTCTGTTATTACTAAATATATTAATAATTGCTAACCCAGAAACCCTGCTCCTACAAATAAATAAGATGTTACGAAATAGTATTTGCTTTTGTGGTTGTTTGTGGGCATAATATTAGCAGCAGAACCGCGTGACTTGACTGTCACAGTCGGCTGCCTCTCTGCAACTTAGCACAAACAAAACAAATCGAATGCAGAGCAACAGACAGCGTTCGTTTATTCAAGAGCGAGACTGCGTATTTTACGACCACTTTTCTCTGCCGCAACACCAATACCATTATATTCGTTTACAAGCAGAGATAATTGTTCTACAAATCCACATTTTATTTCAATTTTGAACTGCTTATCTTTGTGAGTAACAGCAGCAACGAATGCATGTTAGTTACGTCTGAGAAGTTTGGTAGTGTGTGACTTTTGATAGTCACGCTACAGCGCGTGTAGATGTTTACACAAGTGCTTGGAAAGCATTGGAGCACTATCGATACTTTCGATTGTAACAACATTTTTTTAAACCATCGAATGTTTTTTCATATATGTATGAATTTTTGAAAAAATTTTCCATCTCTTATCATTTTGTGCGTGGCTGATTTGGAGTAAGTAAAATAAGTCGGAGTAAAATAAATGCACTTAATTTCTTTAATTCATTTGTTGAATAATAATAATTGGAGTTGGTGTTCGGAATGTCGCAAGGATGGATAAGTTCTTTGAGAAAAGAAACAAATGTAATTATAACTTACAACTATTGTCACAACAAAAATCTTGCACAACCGGGCCGCCAACAGCAAGAGAGAATGCTGCCAAAAATCAGCCACTCTTTGCTCTCTCATAAAGAAACTTTGCCAATAAAACAAGGACTGAACGAGTTGACTCCATTTTAAGCCTTCGGAACTTTTATGATAGTCCAAATGTGGGTGAATATTGTAAGCCTCTTGACTATAGGAAGGCAATATTTAATTATTATAAAACATCGAAACATCGAAAAATTCTATGTTTTCCCAGAACTAGTTAACACATCAAAAAGGTTTCGAGACTTTAAGAAAAATATACGAGTAGCCAAAAGACGTGCATGGCAAAACTTCTGTTCAGGAATTCAGTAGACAGCTGACACAACAAGGCTTAGAAAGCTGCTAGCTCGGCAACAGAAAGTGCAAAGCCAATTTAAAACTAGAGAAACATTTCCCTAACTGCACAGAAGTCAAACGCACAAATAAAACTGAAGAAAGTCAAAAACAAACACCGGCCACATTAAGGACCCTTTTTAGTGGTCTATGTGTGACACTCCCTGGAGGTTCAACCGGGCCAACTTAACCTTATCTTTACTGCGTAAGTTTCTGGCTCAATAGAGAGCCTTTTATTTCAGAGACCCAGGAGCAGCAAGAGAAACTACGTCCTTCCTTGTCAAACGTCCGTCGTTCCTCTTTATCAAGCGCTCGCTGCTAGTCCAAGTCACCTGTGTCCAGGTCAAAGCCCTCCACTCTTCTATCCTAGCCCACCCCAGAGAAATTGGCAATTCCGAGGGAAAGTGCACATGTTGCTAAATAGTTATCGCAAAAAACATAAATTAAATACAAAATGGCGCTTAATGATTTCGATGCTGTGTCGGACAGGCTAATCCCATTTGAGTCAATATATGCGGGCTCAGCAGGCGCATCCCTGTTTACAATTCAAGTGCGTTAGGACCTGATCCAGTCAATATGGGAGAAAATAAAGCTAGCTTGTAAACAAGGTCAAAGGCGCCGGATCCAGCGACGATTGAGAAATAATGGAAGGAAAGTATGAGCATTGCAAATCAGTTTATGAACGCTGCATCGCTCAATTAAGTGACAGTATTGACGCTGCTTAAACACAAAATCAGCAGCATATCGAATCTTGTAGCGAAGCCGCTTCCAGTGGTTATAGAAGGTCTTCAACGGAGACTATCTGCACATCCCTACCGGGATATATGCACAGCGATTTATATGATTTAAGACTACAGCGAGGCAAAGGGTATTGTTTTGAAATCTCCTCTGGAAAATTACGGTTTTCAATCCACGTGGCAGAATCTGTCGGAGAGCGGCTTTTGGTCCGTCCGTCATATTCCCATGAGTCCAGAATTGCGTTAAAATAGATCCAGAGTATGATCTAGGGATGTTTTTACGGCTTTCAAGTTGGCTAAGTTCAACTTTGAAGACTAGGATTGTTTATTCGCGGTTTTCTGCTCGACCAGACTGCTGAAACTTGCCCTAGCCCTATGGTAAAAGTCACTTTACAATTAATCCGATATCCCTATGTGGGTCGAAACATATAAATTCCTTAGTCAGCGCCATCGCGTGCTGGAAGCGATAGAAGACATTAGGCCAAGTACGGGAGGCCAAGGTCATTTCAACCGAAAAGATATTATGAAGAAATATAGAAATTTTTCGAAGAAAAGGTCAAGATAAAGGCGATATCTTTCGAGCGAAATTTGAACTGCAGGCTATGTTCTAAAGAGAACCATCCAATCCATTTAATCACAAATTTTCTGCAAATAGCAGTCACCGGATGAGCCTGTTATATATAACAGCTTCAACACTGTTTTAATTGCTTCGCCAGGCATCGGCTCAAAGACTGCTCAAGTGGCCATAGCTGTTACACATGAAAAGGTCACCACAGTACTCTGTTGCATCGCGGTGACTCTCCATCTTGATTGACTTCAAGGTCATCGTTAAGCTCTGTGAGCAAACGATAGATTTGCTACTAGGCGCAGATATATCTCCATCCATTCTACTTGGTGGCTTCATTCCAAGTGCCTGTGGTGCACTATTGGGTTAAGAAATTATTTTCGGTTGGATCCTTACCGGTCATATAACAACTTGCGCTGCGTCCTCCATCTTTGCATTTTCCACTCAAGTCATACTTAAGACAGACCAACAGTTGGAAAATCAACCAACAAAGTTTTGGGAGGTGGAGGATCTTCTGATGAAGCCGGTAAATGAGTCTGAAGGCATATGCGAGAACAACTTTCACTCTTCCATTCAAGAATCCCGATCACATAAACTTTCAAGGTCAATCGCATTATCTCAATTTTTTAGGAAAAGAAAACGTTGCATTCGGACGCAACCGATAGTGGCTTACACGAAACATGTACTAAAACCTGTAAAAAGAGGGCTGATTGCAATCGGGTAAGAATGCAGCAGGGGTGTACGCTGTCCCGAAAATTGAGGGCTGGGGTTGGTATGGGTGGGGTGGCAGCTAGATATTCGACAAATATTTTTGTGGGATGTCAATTGCTATAATTGTGGGAGATAGATGCTTTATTGCTGTTAAAACGCGAGGGCTGGAGGCTTAATGGGTGGGCGTGGCTCCAAAACTTTGATGCAGAGTTTTGGGGGTCGTTGCCAGCTATCTTCCTACCAAATTTGGTACTTCTAGGTGGAAGTATGTGCGAAATATAAGGATTTATCGGTTTTTGGCTATCGAATTTATCGATTTGCCAGCCCCCCAGTTATTGTAGAAATGGAGGATCTTGACACTTTAATTGCTATCCCATAGATTAAGAGAATAGGAAAATTTCAAGTCTCAAGCTTGAAGGGCGTGGAAAAAAGTTGCAAACCTACAGACGGACGGACACCATGACGGACATTGCACGAAACCAATACCTTCGGTAACGAGTATAAAAAGTAGACTTAAATTCAATAAAATATTTAGGGTGTTCACTTTGTGTTGCAAATGTGCAAAAGTGTATCTTTGCAAAGTACACACACCTCCTGATTGCAAAAACCTCATCTTGGAATATGCTGGTGTGCATACCTAGGGGCTCGTGGTACATTAGCCGAGGGCCTACCACACTTAGTCCGGAGCCTTGTTGCGTTAGGGATCCATCGGTGTACCATTTTATGGTGTGTGGTTCATGTTGTGGACCTCTTCCAGAGATGTCCACTCCTTTTTGTTACAGAGGTGAGCTTGAAACTTTTGCACGAAATTGTGTTCAGCATTCATTTCGTCCGTTGGCTGTGCTAGTAGGGGAAGTTCACCCGATAGCATATCTGCTTCAACTCGACAAAGAATGTTTCCTCGCCCAACTCCCTCAACGGACATTCTTAAGAGGGTTGCTTTCTGATGCAGCCTAATTGTGTGCAGGAGTGGTGTTATCTCCAATAGAATCTCAAGCGCTGATGTGGGACAGGTCCTCATCGCTGCCGTGATTCCTACATATGTAATTCTTTGTAGCTTTTGAAGCTGCTTCTGCTCATTGACTTTCTGTGCCTTATCCCCCCATGCAATCACTCCGTACGTGAGCTTGGGCCCTACTACCATAAGGTATAGCCATCTTATTATCTTTGGCGGTGTTCCCCATTACTTCCGGCTATGCTACGACACGTATACAGCGCTCTGTAGCACTTTGCGATCGTTTTCTGAAAATGGGTGCCAAAGTTTAATTAACTGTCGAAATTGACCTCAAGGTACTTAACTTCATTGCTTGTTTCCACTGGTCTCCCTGCGAGTCTAATCTCCCTCATCCTTTGTAGCTTGTATCTTCTGGTAAACAGAACTATGATTGGTTTAGTAGGGTTTAAGCGATTCGCACTGTTGCCAGAGGATATTTCCTGGAAAGTGCTTCTCAAACAGAAGCTCTAACTTTTGCATTTTTGTATTCGTATATGAGTTATCTCTACGCTTCAAGGCTTAATTAGACTCCGGCGCCCAATTTGATAATGCTCTATGGCGCTGGGCACCTTCACTCGTGCTTGTAATGCTTTTGCAGAAGTCCCTTTAGTACCTGCGCTTGGCCTTCCTGACCTCCTTGCTGTAGGAGGTGAGGCTTTCGCAGTATGTATCCCATGAGCCGTCCCTCTAAGCTTTATTGAAGAGGTGACGGGTGGCGATCCGTAGTCTCTCAAGACCTTCATTCCACCATGGGGCATCTTTTTCTTTTCGCGTTTTCCCTAGTGGGCGGCTTTCTTCATATGCATTTTTAATGCTACTATTTAGATTTCTAAAAACTCTTTCTAGCTCACGCGTGCATCTGGGTGTTCCAGAGTTTTCAGTGGCTAGGTTAAAATCTAGGGTAGACCTAAATTTTTTCCCACTTCGTTTTCTTAGGGCTACGATTTGGTATACTACTATCCGTATTAACCTTAAGTTTGAAAATGATAATCCTGTGATCGGACATAGATTCTTCTGAAGAGACATGTAATTCTCTGATATGTGGCCTAAGAGACTGACTAATCAGAGTAATGTATAATACCTCTTCTCTAGGTTGGGTTAGGTTAGGTTAGAGCGTTAGTGAAAGGTTTAGATAGCCCCCACTCACATAGGCCTCGTGTTTGTCCATTGTTGTGCCGCGTCTTGGAGTTAATCCAAAAATAGTCCACCCAGACAATGAGCGTGTCGCACCGCCTTTGAGGGAGGGGGACATTTTTCGGTTTGATATCCGCAATTTGAGTGAGGTCCGATAGAAAGAAGGACCCTAGGTAGCGATTTCTGTTTTTGCAGAGTGCCGGACAGTTGCAGAAAAGGTGGGAAACTGTTTCCTCCTCCTCCTCGTCACGACAGCTTCAGCAGAAATCATTAAAAGGGGCTAGAAGTCTCGCTGCGTGAGACCTCACTAGTCAGTGCCCCGTAATGGCCCTGATTACTGCAGCACAGCCTAATCTGCTAAGGTGGATTAGGTCTGAGGAGCGCTTTTTGCAGCGCGCTGGCCAGGTTTGCCTAGCAATCCTACCAGAGGCGGTGGCATACTGCCCCTACCCCTTGTTTGCTTCGAGTTCGAAGTGCGATCGAGCTCTGAGCTTGCAGCTGGCCATGGGAATACCCCAGCCCTCCTTGTCTGTGAGGAGAGGCATGGTAGTGCCATGCCTAGCCAGCTCATCTGCTTTGCAGTTGCCCTCAATGCCTTTGTGACCGGGCACCCAAATGAGGTGTATTTCGAACTGCTCTGCCATCTCGTGTAGAGATCTGCGGCAGTTTGTGACGGATATCGAGTTGGATGATATCGCTTTTAGAGATTTGATAGCCGCCTGACTATCGGAAAAAATGCAGATTCTGTCTGCTGAGCATTCACATTCGGAAATGCATAAGAGTGCTTCCTGTATGGCAGCGATCTCGGCTTGGAATACGCTGCAGTGATCAGGAAGGTTGACCGATTTGTTGATAGACACCTCCTCGCAAAAGACGCCTCCCCCTACCCGGTCGTCTAGCTTAGAGCTGTCGGTGTACATTCTGACTGAGTCGGTCGGCCCTGGCGAGCCTGAGCATCAATCCTCTCTTGGGGGGATGAGTATGTGGAAAGGGGCTATGGAGAATTGCTGAGGACAACAATAGTCCGTGTTGGAGGGGATAAGCAAGTTACCCACTAGAATATTAGAGTGTCCGAAATTTTGCTCGGACCACTGCTTGGTTTCTCTCATGCGTAGGGCAGAGAGAGTTGCTACTAATTTTCCCATTTGGTCTATTGGTAGGAGATTTAGTATATTGTCCAGAGCCTCAGTTGGGGTCGTTCTGAGGGCCCCTGTTGAGATCAGTCCAGCGGCACGCTGTACTTTGCCAAGCTTGTGGACTGATGTTTTCTTAGAAAAGCTGGCCACCATACTGACACTCCGTACAGTAGGATTGGCCGAACTATGGCTGTGTACAGCCACAGACTGATGTGGGGTGCCATTCCCCATTTCAGTCCGATGGACTTCTTACATGTATACAAAGCGACTGAGGCTTTCTTAACCCGTTCTTCGGTGTTAAGATTCCAGTCTAGTTTGCTGTCTAGAGTGAGCCCTAAGTATTTGGCGGATTTACTGAAGGCGACTTCCACCCCATTTAGGGTTTGGGGCTTGAGGGGAGGTATCTTATGCTTCCTAGTGAAGAGGACTTAGTCAGTTTCTGCTGGGTCTAGCCCAAGTGCCTTTGAAGTGGCCCATGAGGACAGGGTTGGTAGTGCGGTGGTAATACGATCACACAAACTTTGGGAGAATTTACCCGATAAGGCTATAGCAACGTCATCGCGTTAGCTATCACCCAACAGCCCCCTCCCTTTAAGGAGCGCAGCAAGCTGTTAACAGCTACATTCCAAAGGAGAGGGGAGAGAACACCTCCATGTAGGGTGCCTCTATTGACGGCCCTGGAAATGGTCGAAGACCTCAGTGTGGCCCTGACGATCCTGCATTTAAGCAGTTAATCAATCAGTTCCACAATGCGGTGTCCAACCCGCAGCTCCGAAAAAGCCTCGGTGATTGCGCCCGGTACGAGTTTGGTAAAAGCGCCCACAATGTCTAGAAAGGCTTTTAGGCAGTACTCCTTGAAGTGGAGTGCCTTTTCTACTGTGGCTATAACCGCATGGAGCACTGTTTCAGTAGATTTCCCTTTTTGGTAAGCATGTTGTGCTTGAAAGAATTGATCGGTCTTGATCGAGTGTCTGATATGTATTCTCAGCACCCTTTCTAGTGTGTTTAGTAGAAAGGATGTAAGACTGATTGGACGAAAGTTCTTTGGGATTGTATGTGAGGCTTTTCCGGCCCTCGGAATGAAGACGACCTTGGATTCGAGCCATGGCTTGGGGATCGAACCGGTTGTTAGGATATCTGAAAAGATTTTCTGAAGCCAGTTAATGGCAGTATCCCCTGCATGTTGCAGTTGGGCTAGAATGATTCCATCCAGCCCAGGGGATTTGTAGGGCGAGAAGCTAATTATAGCCCAAGAGATGATATCCCTGGAGAAAAGGTCGGTGGAGACTTGCTCCTGAATTCCTCTGTGGATAGGGGGCGAAAACCTGCAACTGAGCATCCGGGAAAGTGGGTTACCACCAAAAGTTGCAGTGACACAAGACTGGTCGTTGTCCACGAGTCATTGGGTCGTTTGAGGAAGCACACGGGTGCTTGTGTGATGTAGACAACTTTCCTGAGCCTAGCGGCTTTTGTGGTACTCTCGATTATGGAGCAGAAATTCTGCCAAGCGAAGCGTTTAGCTTGTCTTAGTATCTTCTTGTAGGAGGTAAGGTTGACTTTATAGAGACTCCATGATTGGTCGTCTCCCCTGAACCTTGCTTTGTTAAAGAGCTTTCGCGAAATTTTCCGTAGCTCGCTTATTTAAGGGGACCACCGTGGTGGTTGTGCTTTCCCTCTTGGTTTGCTCTGGGGGCATGACATGTTAAGGGCGGACTTGCATGCTTCCGTGAGCTTGTTTGTGAGCAACTCTGTGTGCTCGGGGGAAGGGGTCCCGCTGGGGGATGCTCTTGAATGACTCTTGTGAGACATTTTTTGAAAGTGGTCCAGTTCGTACGTCTAACGTTTCTGCACCGTTAAGGCCTTGGGGTATCGAGAGAAAACCCTATGTCGATATACCTATGGTCAGAGAAGGAGTGCTCATCAAGCACTCTCCATCTTGTAAGTCTCTGGTGAAGGGAGGCTGTGGCTAGCGTTAAGTCTAGGACTTCTTCCCTATTCTTTGTGATAAAGGTTGGGTCGTTCCCTATTTTACAAATATTCAGACTCGTCGTGAGGATATAATTGAAGAGTAGCTCACCCCGTTCATTTATATCCGAGCTGCCCCACTGATGATGGTGAGCAATGGCGTCGCAGCCTATGATAAGCTCGGTGTTTATCGCTTCGCAGTTGGCGATTAGCGCACGTAGCAGTGTATGAGGGGGTGGCCCTTGATGTTCGTGGGCCATATGTGTTGAGCTGAGCCTGATGTGACCTGACTCTAATGAAGAAAAATGTTTAGATGTTTTCTGGCAAGTATGCAGGTACGAACTTTACCTCCGTTGCGGGCTACAAGCAGCTTGTAGTCTTTAGTCCCCAGTCCAGAAACCTTGCCACAGCAGACCCAAGGTTCCTGAATGAGGACAACGTCTACTTCGCATTGGCATGTGCGGAGCAGCAGAGCCGCTGCAGCTGCCTTACAGTGGTGGAGGTTTATCTGAAGAATTCTCAGAGACATCTTCAAGCTTCGACTCCACCACTGTCAGACTATCCTCTTCGTCCATGTCTACGTCGAGGTTGATCATGTTGGCCATGTCTGCGGCGAGGTCAGAGTCTTCTGACTGGTGGGCGTCACCTGCCATGGTTTCAGCCACCGCGTCGCTTTCGGTGACAGGGTTAATCGAACAATGGGCTGTAGTGTCGCCTGCAGTGGACTCCACCGTTTGCTGCTCACTTGGAGCTTCTAGCGCCACAGTTGCGTCCTCTTGAGCCAAAGGCTTGCTAGCCGCGTCCGAGCGGTAGACCCGTATTACTATCGGCTTAAAGCCGAAGTTGGCCGATCCGTTGGTTGCGGCTAGGGCCTCGGCTGACTCGTCGCTGATGACCAGGATCACCTGCCGATAGTTACCTTCTGGCGCCTCGACCTTAGCGATCCTCCAGTCATGCGTAACCAGGTCGGGGATACTCAGTTGGACGAGTTTTAGGATTCTTTCGGGATCCTCGGGCTTGGCGGAAACCCAGACTCTTGCTCGTGGTCAACTGGGCACGTCTTTCCAGTCTACTACCTCCAGCTTTGCGCCGGGATAGACCTCTCCTAGAAGGCCAACAGCGTTTTTGTATAGCTCTGCTGATTTGTCGTCTTCACAGGCTATAGCTTTGATGTTGCCCTGGTGCCATTCGGTATCAGGGCAACGGGGTGGCGGTCCGTCAGAAAGCAGCATCAGGTCGACTACATTCTTCGCAGCTCAATGCTTCAATGGCTCCCCACCTGTTCCGCGGGATATGGCCTTATTTGTGTGTCAAGGACCCCAATGAGAACCTTCTGCTTAGCGGCTTTGGCGAAGGACCGAGTGAGCGGCTGTGGCCGCGGGGGTGGCCTGATCCGCTTGGCTTGCGGGGCCGTCTCCTCAACGGAGCGTTGGCGCTTCTGCTTGGCTTTAGCAGATTCGGCAGGGATTGCTGGCTTGAAATCCGGAAGAATTTTCTTAGCCCACTCAACCAGGTTGACACCGTCGGGGGATGAGGGCTGGGCGGTTAGGCTCTCTTGCAGAATCTCCGCTCACCGCCAGTCCTGAATAGACGTTTTATTTGCCGCTCTGGTAGCTGGCCCCAAGCAGTTTCCTGCGTCACGGACCGGGAAGCTGGTGTTGCAAACTTATGCTTCAACCTCCGAGCTCCAGGAGCCGCTCCAGGTCGACGTCCTGGGTGTGAGGACGAATGGCTTGTTCGCCCTGCACCTGTGCCGCTGGCGGCGTTGCGAGCACCTGCTGGCGTACCAGGCGTCGGAAAGGGGGTGCTAGCACCTGTAGGGGTGCTACCATTAATTGAGGGATTGTCGTTTCCCACCGGTTTTTTAAGTGATCCGCACACTTGTTTTGTTTTTGAAATTTGAGCTCATTTTGATCCCACGGGTAGAAGGGAATGGAAAGTCACCCGCGACATAGCCCGTCTTCCGCGTGAAGCCTATTTAAACTGGAGGTCGGCAGGTATGCAGAGTTCGCAAAGTTACGACCAAGCACCCCCCCCGGCCACGAGTCCCTCGGCACAATGCTGTTCCACCTTGGACGGGGTAATTTTGTAGAAATTTCTTCTCTCGCCCGACTACCATTGGTCAGCACCCTTGGCAGAGACATGACCGTACCAAAGGCCTGCTTCCAGCCGCCCTCGCGTGGAGAGTATAGTCGCACTTCCAGTTGTGAGCCGCATGGACGGCACGCACTGCATGGTCGCGCATTCAAATTGGCGGTATGAATGCGTTTCCCTGCGGCAGGCATTTCCAATTTCCCTTACGGCAATAGGTACGCAGTCCCTAATGAGGAATTATGAAAGAATAGTAAAATTAATACATTTCTCTACCATAATGCATGCTCTAGGTGTAGGATCTCTTTGATCCCAGATTACCTTCGAGTCAGCGGTTTACAGGCTTTTTATGCCATTGTTTACCCATTAGCCCAAGATTTAGGGTGATAAACATCCTGGCCAAGACAGCAGAGGCTGCCTAAGCCCGATAAAGGTTTATCTGGGCTAGCCCAGTGCCGGTGACGTTTGACGTCATTCTCATTCAACCGCCGCTCCACCTCCTGGTGATGCAGGTTGGGAGCTACCCACATCACCACTGGCCGTCATGGTGACGTCAGCTTCTGCCGTTTGAAGCTCCTCAGCGAGCTCTTCTGAGTACATCGGCACCTCATCATCCATCCTTTCCAGCTCTGCTGGACCGAGCGTCATCGGAGACGACTGCCAGATGAGCACTCGGAACAGTAGCGGTGGGAGATGTAGGGCCCGACACTGCAGCTCCCGGGACTGTCGTTTGGGTGGGGGCAGTCAACGCGCCAACCCTCTTCTTCTTCAGACCGCCAATGGGGATGGTCCCGTAGCGGAATGAAACTTGGTGGCCTCTCGCCACTATCGCGTCCTTGGATGCCTCATCGATGCCTATCACCAATAGCGCACCTCCGCCTTCTGTCCTCCTTGATAACACCTTCCACGAGTCGGTCTCGATCTTGTTCTGGTTCCTCAGCAGAACCAACAAGGATTCGGTTGACTGATCCACGATTCTTGGGCAGAAGATGGTGATATTGTGGGTTGATGGAATATATTCACCCACCTTGCAGTGCAGTGGAGCCCCTTTCCACGACTGCAGTCTTGGCGCCACGGTGTTCAGCCACTCCGTTGAGTGATCGTCGGAACATTCAATGACCAGGTAGCCAACCTGGAAATTAATGCCCGCGAACGTGACAGCGGTGTCCCATCCTGTAAGGATAACCTCGTCCAGGATGGCCTCCTCCAATGCGGATAAGTCCCCATGGCTGAGCATTGCCTGCGGGTATTCCACAGGTAACACGGCCACCTTGACTTTTTTTTCAATCGCTGCATACGATATGCGAGTCTCGGTGGACAATTTAGAGGAAGACCTGACTGCTGTTGCTACGGCGGCTGCCGACGCACAGTGGCGCCCGTAGAACAAGTCAAGTGTCAAAAATAAAAAATTGCATGTGCCTCTAAAAAATATTGAATGAACGTACTTTATAGGAAATTTTCCAGCGATTTCAAATCTGCAATCCATAATGTAACCGGATTTTCTGTTTAGAAGATATAGCTTTTCAAAGTTGTCTGATTTTTTGTGTTACATAAAAATCACAATTTTAAGGTAATTTGGTCGGCTTTGAGATACAATATCTCAAAAACTAAGTTACGGATCGTCATTAGTTTTGGTTCTATTGATAGATCTATTTATTAAGAAAAGAATAAAAAAAAATGATACTGTTTGCTTTGCGTTTGGCCAGGCAATTCAATATTTACCAACTATCCACTTTTTCACTATTTCTCAACTTTGATGGAAAATAAAAAAAAATTATATCACATTATATCGGCTATTTTTTCAAATTAATTTCTTTGATTATTCCTCTATTAAATGCAAAAAGTTTCATGTGCCCGTTTTTGCCCCTTTTTTTTTAAATGTAAAAAAAGTGAAAAGTCATAGGAAAAAAATGTGTTGCATGCATTTTTGGGCAATTTATGACATATAACCGTGAAAACCCATTTTTGTTGTTGTTGTTACGTTCGTTATTGTGAAGATACTTGACTTTTGTTTTTCATTCTGTAATGCTTACCTGAGATCATTTGTCAAATCCTGTTCCCTAAATTCAGGTGCAGTTACAGGATATACAAAAAAAATTACCAGGTACGCACCGAATACAGAAATTGCGTTGGCGTACAACTAGTCACACATCCCATTCAGGTAGGCACAAATCTTATTCGGACACGTGCCAAGTACCCAAATTGCATAAATTGACCTAATTGACCTGGACTTATACAAACAATAGGTAAATTTGTTAGGCATGAGAGCTAACTCTTTTCTTGAACCCTTAATCCAAACGGTATATATCAGGTAATAGATTAGACTATATAATGAAAAAAAAAAACTATAATCCTGGATTAGTCTACGACTGAAAGTTGGCGAGACAAGTACTGTTTTACACTTCAAACATGTCGTTGAGCAACCATAAATTATTTGACCTGTTTAGGAAGTCAAAAACAGTAACGAATTTCACGGAAGCTGCCTTCGAAGAACTTGATAGTTTATACGGCAATATACAGAGAAGCGAAGATATAAAAAATAAACTCTGCATGATGTATGCCAGTCTAAACTCACGATGGATAAAAACAAACAGAATGACTGAGAGATTCAACACCAAACACCAGGACTGGCTTCAGATCCACTAATTTCATCACTAAGGCATGTTAAGTCACGAAAAGAATTAGAAAATACTTATAGTTCAGAGATGATTTCTCTTTTAGATATACCATGTTTTACGGATTGTGATGAATATTTTACAAAAAATTAATTTAAAAAAAAAAAAAAAAAATTATTTATAATTATTTTAATATTAATTTTAGATTATATAAACCATAAAAACGAAACAATAAAAATCAAAATATTTAAAAAATATTTTTTTTCCTTCCCGTAAAGTTGATTTTTCCACAAATTTCAACTTTGCATACCCATAAATAGGCACAGAAAAATCTTAGAATTAATTTCAAACGCTCATTTTATAGGTTGATTAATTATCTATCATATGCTTTTTAAATTGTTTGATTATCTCATTTGGTTCAAAAGTTATGATTTTTGATATGAAAAAACTCAAATGGCCCCACTGTGCGACGTGCTGAGACGATCCTCTGGGCACGCCCTCTTGTGGGTGGCGTCAAAGTACTGCTCAGGCATTTGGGGGCTGGTCCCCGTACCTGGCTCGCCGATTCCTTTCTAGCCTTTGCCATGCGCAGTGCTTCAGCAGGGGGTAGTCCCTGCTGAAGGTACCTCAGGTACCATTTGGTTTTCGAGCCGTTTAGCGTTTTTCGGTTTGGGTCATCCAAACCGCCCGGCTCTCCCAATTTTGGCAACTGAGCTTTTGGCTGGTGTTGCTGCTAGCCACGTCACCTATCTGCGCTACGTCTCGGTCGCATCGGCTGCGATGGTCCAGCCTTGCTTTTTTTTTGCACCCGGCTAACGCACCGTAGGGGTAGGCATGAAGGTAGGTACGTTTGAAGGAGTTTAGAGTGTGTGAGGCTATGTTTTGAAGACGGTGAGACAAGCGTCTTTTCAGTAAGGTGAAAGTTACCGTACCCGCTGTTTGTCTGGGCCTGCTTATTTGCAAGGATTTTTGCTTATTCGCAGTTAACCTCATAGAGAGGCCGTTCACTATCGGCAACCCGCGACTAGCCTCGTGGCCTCAGCTTAGCCCCCTCCGAACTATCCCACAAGTTCTTCAGATCAGGTTTTTAATTTGGTGCAAATTTACCAATTTCGTTCTATTTGTCTAATTTCTTTCTATTTGTACCAAATTAAGAATTATGTTCATAATATATGAACGCATTTACCACCCGAAGCTGAGCCAAAGGTCGAATGGTTGACGTTAAACTTAACTGCGTTCAAAGAATGTTCGGCAACAGCGTACTAGCTCAGGCATCCGCTTAGTAGTCGTGAGGCCTAAGGTTCGATTCCCAGCAAAAAAATTGACTTTTTCGTAATTGGTAAGATGAAACGAATTGATCTAAATAGTATTTCTAATATTTCTCTAGCATTTTAAGGTAATTTGGTATAGCTGTTAACATTTGGTTTTCGAGCCGTTCAGCGTTTTTCGGTTTGGGTCATCCAAACCGCCCGGCTCTCCCAATTTTAGCAACTGTGCTTTTGGCTGCTGGTGCTGCACGCCATGTCGCCTAACTGCGCTAAGTCTCGGTCACATCGGCTGGGATGGTCCAGCCTTGCTTCCTCCTCCTGCAGCTGGGGCGACACGGTGACGTGGGGCTTCCCTCGTCGTCGGTTATGCGCGCGCTGTATCTATTGCCGCCTGCGGCCTTCTTGTTTGCTGCGCCTGGTTAGGGCGCCGTGGGGGTGGTCCCACATTGGAGGGCCGCTCCCCGTCAAGGAGGCAGTCAAAGTGTATCGCGACACTGGCAGCAATGGTATCTTGCAGAACTCCTAAATACTTTTTATTTTTAAATCCTTTCATGTTCCCACGAGTTGCGGAGAAATAAAGGATCCACCCGGGCAGAGATCCGCAGTACCCGCGTAAGGCTACTTAGAACAGGCGGTCGCCATCTGCCTGAGCTCACCGTTAGCGACTGGGCTAGTTTCTAATCCGGGCCTCCGGCCATGTTCACTTTCAGCACGGTTCGAATGACACCTTAGTCCAGCCCGGAGTGAGATATTGGGAAAGGGATGAAGATGGGTACGTGTGAGGGAGTTGGGAGTGAGTGAGGCTATGCTTTAAAGTCGGCGACACAAGCGTCTTGTCGGTACGGTGAACGGTACCGTACCCGCGGTTTGTCCGGGACTGCTTATTTGCACGGATTCTCGCTTATTCGCAGCTAACCTCATAAACAGGGCGTTCGCTATCCGCAACCCGCGACCCACCTGGTGGCCTCAGCTTAGCCCCCTCCGAACTATCCCACAAGTTCTTTAGACCAGGATAATGTAAATTAATCAATATAAATTCTATTTGGCGCTGTTTTGTTTGTCTTCTTGTGCATCAGTTGAGTATTTCATGTGTCTAAGTTTTCTTTGTAATGTGTATAAATCTATAAGGGTGTCCACTTTGTGTTGCCAATGTACAAAAGTTATTATTGTTGCTGTTCCAAAAAAAAAAAAAATTGTTTTCTTCAGTAAACATTCTTACTGAAACATAGGGCAGCGTACTCAACACTGCACCATGCGTTTTTGCGTTTTTATCGAACGATGTCATATGCTCATATTGAAATGTATTTACTGAAATGAAATCCCTATGTTTATATAGTACAGTTAATGCTCTGATCAAAAATTCTGGATCTCTATTGTAAGTCTCATATTCCACTAAATTCATGATTTCTAAAGAAAACTATTGATAGTCTTCAAATAAAGTTTTTACTAATAATTATTTTATTATTAATATTTTTTATCTAAACCATTTGCTCTTCTGCTAGTTGTGGTATATTTCTTCTTTAATCTTCTACTACTACGGTGTTCACTTGGTGTTTCAAATGTGCGAAAGTTTATCTTCGCAACACCGGTGTCGTGAACACCCAATTGAACGAAACAAGTCTGTTAACTTTGCACAATCAGCTGTTCGCTATCGTTTCAGCTAAGTTTGCCAATTGTGTTATAAAGTTTTCTGCTTGCAATAAATAAATAAATTTAAACTTGCGTTTTATAAGCGTGAAAGCATCACTCTAAGTACAGGCAGGTGTAGTATACACATATATCGAGGGTCTACTGTACTCACTGTACTCAAAGTACTTAAAATAAATTGAACAGCAACACTTTGTTGCTGCACATAACATAACGTTAACATTCACCAAAACCCGACACTTTGTTGTTACATAAACATCCAGCACATTTCAAGTGTCTGGTAATATGATCGCATGAGAATGCACCGAGCACAATCAAAGCCGCGTCAGCATTCTCACGCCTTGACCGCTCGTGATGTATATGAATAAACTTTCGCTCTCCGTCAAATATGCTCAATACATAATGTACTCTAATATACGGCTCTGACGCTGGCTTCTCTGCTGAAGCAGCGCCAGACCTTTTTAACTATATCATTAGCTTAGTGAATTCATTCAATAAATGAACGCTTAACCAAAGAGTTGTGTACGATCTCTATATGAGGATAATGCTGAGTCTACATGGCGACCGTGACACTCGAGCTTGAAAATAAAACTACTTAAAAAGAAACTAATAAGCTATTGCAACAACTACAATAACAAGTACAACAGTGACAACAGAATCAACGACAACAAGATATACGCGACAACTAAGGGGTCAACAAAAACAACACCAGCAGGAGTACCAATGGTAACATGGAGGATAAAACTACACAATCTGAGTGTGTTTCAAATGGGCAAACGTTGTGGTGTCAAACACAAAATTAATAAAAGAATAGCGCACATAAAGTGGCTATTGTTCGTCAGCACGCCACCACCCGCGTGGGGAACAGCAGCTAAATTGCAAGCTGAAATTTACTTTTTAAAGTCAATAAAACCACAAGTTACCCGACTAAAAACAACTCACTCATCTCACATTCACATTATTAAAAACAAAATAATAACCAAATCTCCACACGTCAGAAAAATTCTGACATTAACCAGCCCGGAGGACTGCGCGGGACCTCTGGAATCACCGTTCTGCGAATACACGTGCACATCCAAGGAGCAGCAAGTGCGAAAAGCATAGGACCGCTTTTTGCACCAACGTTGGAATACAGAGCGAAAAACAAACCGTCTTTTGCTCAATCGAGGGAGCATCAGCGTCCCGCATCCGGCGACGCCCAGCTGGTGCAAACGATCATCGGAAGCAGCATATATTATATATCATATTATATAATTTTATTAATTGTAAAATCGAGCGGAACCATTTCTGGCCGATTAGAAGCATAGACCGTAAATCTATGCGGACATTAGGCAGGAGATCAATGTACAGATCACAGTAGGGACAAATATAATAATATATATACAATATAACAATAAAAAAAATAAAAAAAATCAAATAAAATCTAAGAAAAACTAAGAATTTAATAATTATTCATGTGTGGAATAAAAAAAAAAATATGAAAGAGAGTTAAATTATTATCATAATCAGCCTATTAATGCAAACAGAAACAAGTGGAAACGTTGCAGTCGGACGCAACCGACTGCGGCATACTCGATACCAGTATTTAAACCGGTTAAAAGAAACCTGATTGGAAAGGGGTACGGATGGGGCAGGGGTGTACGCTGCCTTAAAGATTCTCCGATGCAGATGAGGATGGCACCAGCTATCTTCCTTCCAAATTTGGTGACTCTAGCTCAAAGTTTGTAAAAGGTGGGGAAAGGGGGGCTGGAGGCGGTATGGGTGGGTGTGGCATGCAAATTTTTGCTGCAGATCTTTGTGGAATGTCAATTGCTATATTCATACCAAATTTGGTGACTCTAGCTCGCAGTTTGTAAAAGGTAGGTTAAGGGGGGCTGGGGCGGAATGGGTGGCCGTGGCAGTCAAATTTTTGATGCAGATCTTTGTGGGATGTCAATTGCTATCTTCATACCAACCTTGGTGACTCTAGCTCAAAGTTTGTAACAGGTGGGGAAAGGGGGGCTGGGAGCGGTATGGGTGGGTGTGGCATCCAAATTTTTGCTGCAGATCTTTGTGGAATGTCAATTGCTATATTCATACCAAATTTGGTGACTCTAGCTCGCAGTTTGTAAAAGGTAGGTTAAGGGGGGCTGGGGCGGAATGGGTGGCCGTGGCAGTCAAATTTTTGATGCAGATCTTTGTGGGATGTCAATTGCTATCTTCATACCAAATTTGGTGACTCTAGCTCAAAGTTTGTCAAAGGTGGGGAAAATAGGGATGGGGGCAGTATTGGTGGGCGTGGCTCCAAAACTTTGATGCAGATTTTTGGGGGTTGTTGCCAGCTATCTTCCTACCAAATTTTGTTGCTCTAGCTCCACTACTCTGGAAGATACACGCATTCCCGTTTTTGACGAATCGTTGGAGCAGATGGGGCCGCTCGGGCAGTATTGGTGGGCGTGGCATCCAAACTTTTGATGCAGTTTTTAGGGAATCATCATCACCTATCTTGGCATCAAATTTGGTGACTCTAGTTCAAAAACTGTGGGAGATATAGGCTTTTCTGATTTCAAAATGCGGGGGGGCTGGGGGCGGAATGGGTGGGCGTGGCTCCAAAACTTTGATGCAGATTGTTGGGGGTCGTTGCCAGCTATCTTTCTACCAAATTTGGTGGCTCTAGCTCCACTACTCTGGAAGATACACTCATTCCCGTTTTTGACGAAGCGTTGGGGCAGATGGGGGTGGCTAGGGCGATTTTGGTGGGCGTGGCATCCAAACTTTTGATGCAGTTTTTGGGGGGTCATCATCACCTTTCTTGGCACCAAATTTGGTGTTTCTAGCTCAAAAGCTGTAAGAGACATAGGCTTTTTTGAATTAAAAATGAGGGCGGTTGGGGGCGGAATGATTGGGGTTGGCTCGAAAATTTTTGATACAATTTTTGGGGGGTTGCTAGTCGCTATCTTCTCACTAAATTTGGTAGTTCTAGCTGTAAGGATGTGCGAAATATGGGGATTTATCGGTTTTGTGTTATCGAATTTATCGATTTGCCAGCCCCCCAGTTATCGTAGAGCCCCAATCTTGACACTTTAATTTACTATCCCATAGATAAAGAGAATTTGGAAGTTTCAAGTCTCTAGCTTGATGGGTGTGGAAAAAGTTGCGTTCATACAGACGGACAGACGGACAGACAGCATGACGGACATTGCACAAACCCAATATACTCTTTACCTTCGGTATCGAGTATAAAAAAACATAACCAAAATGGCTCTATTAGATACGAAATCAGTTGATTCAACATCAAATGTTATAAATAAAGTTGAAGTCGAAAAACTGGACTTACATCTTATAAGTACTCTGTTGATTATCATTGTTATATTAATGTCAGCTAACGTATTTTTCTAAATTTAAAGGTTGCATATTAAATGCCTTAAAAAGAAATATCAAAACAAAACAAATTTAACTTCAAGCAAAGCAAACGATCTGGATAAAATAAAAGCGAGTTCTTAATAAAGATAACATGAAAATATAATCAAAAATAATGGAAATAATGGATTTGTTAATATAAATGAAAAAACATAGTGGCGCATAGTTAATTTTGGCTATGCCAAGACTATGATACCATTCACACAGCAAATCAATACTCCCCCCTCTTATGATTCTGTGCAGTTGTTGGTAATTTTTCGCTAATATTATTACTCTTGAGCGTCATTTACTTGTTCGTGTGCGACAAAAACAACAATTTGACATGTAGGTACTTGAAAGTGCACGACAGAGACAAAAATTGATAGTAAGATATGGTAAATTTGTATGGTGGCTATGTCGTAGAATGCTCCGATCGAAATGAAATTTCATAGTGAACAAACCCGACATGATCTTAGCAATCTTTGAAAGTTTCATCAAGATCGGTTCAGCAGTTTGGCCGGAAATCGTGTTGATATGGTAAATTTATATGGTGGCTATATCGTAGAATGCTCCGATCGGGATAAAATTTCATAGTGAACAAACCCGACATGATCTAAGCAATCTGTGAAAGTTTCATCAAGATCGGTTCAGCAGTTTGGCCGGAAATCGTGTTGAAACAGACAGACGGACAGACGGAAATCAATTCCTGAGCTCGTCCTGATCATTTTGATATATAGTTTATGGGGTCTCCCATCATTCCTTTAAGGCGTAACAGATTCACGACAAAGTCAATATACCCTGTGAAGGGTATAAAAAAAAAAGGGACAAATTATTATATTCCATTTCTAGAGCTTTTAATAAACACAAAGCCAGCACATCATAAATTGATGTTATCCTAAAGTGGATTAAAAACAATTCAAAAGTACGCAGACACATATATGATCAGATAAAAAGAATAATCATATTGTAGTACAAATTGATGTTGAGATCAGGTACAAGAGTTCCCAAGTCTATACAAAAGAAGAACCAATGAGTTCAGAAAGTGATGACTCTGATGAATAATATTAGACTACTATATATGTTCGATAAATGGAATGGAGCAACATACTCACACTCCTTAATGAACAATGCATTGAATTTAACAAATCTTTCAATTAAAGCATTTTAATATCTTAATAGATACATTCAATCGTTGTCAGCAATTAGTATGCGAAAACGCATTAAAATTAAATCATATTCACTTACAGCAGACAATAGAGATTTAACTTTCTAACTAAATTGAAAGAACAGATACAAATAATTTCAATTAGGCATAAAATAGGAACCTATTTGCCTAATTCATTAGACAACCCAGCGTCATTCGACGAGAAGACACTTATAATGTCAACAAAAACTGTAGAACCAACAATAGAAAAACAAGATACATAAGATCGAATAACAGAAAACACTAACACACAAGAAAACAGTGCCAAAATGGCTCAACAAACAACAATAGATTTTATTAGAACAGCCTCCTCCATACCTTCAGTGTATGATGGAAAAGCTGAAAATTTGCAGAGTTTTATTGACGCATTGAACCTAGTAGATTCACTAAAAGGCAACTGCAATAAGTCTAACAAAAACTTAACTAAAAAGACATGCAAGAAATTTGATTAAAGATGAAAAATCCATCGCACAAATTATTGCCAAGTTAAAGAGAACAGTAATAGGAGAATCAGTTGAAACATTATCAGCCAAACTGTTAAATTGACAACAGAAAAAGCCAACACTTATACAATCAAAATTACTCTCAACGTGGCGGAAACCGCGGCGGAGGTGATTACAAGGGTCGACCTTATAACAGAGGCGGCCTTAGATACAAAAACAATAACGGCAATCGATATAACAATACCAGAGGCAACCCCAGAGGTAACTCGTATAGAGGAAACCAAAATAGAGGGCGAGACCAACAAAAGCAAGCACCCTAGAGCAACCCTCAGTAAATATACTAACGATAAATCTAAGTCGCAGCAGTATAATTAAAATCAAAAATCATGAAAATAATAAACCACTTTTGATAGATACAGGAGCAAATGTCTCAATATTGAAAAAAAAATAAATATCAACCCAAATTTCAAAACTAATATATCCGGAATTGGCCAGGGACCAATACAGTCAATGGGACAAGCTTCAATTGACTGCCTTTTCGATTATTTCATAATCAACCACAATTTCACAGTAGTTCAAACTGAATTTCCTTTACCATACGATGGAATTCTTGGACTAGACTACATTAGAAAACTTAATTGCATAATAGACTACCAAAATGCTGAATTCATCATGAAACCAGAAAATTTAAACTATCCAATACATGTACCACTCTTACACAATGATATTGATAGTTCAATATTATTACCAGAGAGATCAGAAGTCATGAGACAAATCATGCTTCTGACTTGCGAAAATTCTGTTAATACTAAACCAGGAAATACACCCTGGGGTAATAATAGCAAACAGTATTGTTGAAAGTAATAGTGCAATAGTCCGTATTCTAAACACAACCAATAAAAACATAAAAATCCAAATCCAAATATCAAGTTCGAATCACTAGAACAATATGAAATTAAAACAAGTAAGAAGGCTCTAGTCGAGAGAGCCCGACTAGAAGATACCCTGAACCCAGTTGCAATAAATAAATTAAATTTATGTAAGACTTTCTTATACTTACTTAGCTTCAATTGATTAAGTTCAATATCTCCGGTGTTTCTCAACCGATTTGGACGAAATTTTTAAAAAAGTTCTATCATTACTCAACCCTCATTTTTAGATTTTCCAAATTCAATATTTTTCTGTTATCGATATTATGTGTCTATCGGTGTTTATGCCAAACAGCGGAAAATGCGCCAACCGCGCAGCACTGCTGCCGTCGCTAGAAACTCACCACAAGCCGAGCCTTCTAGCCGACGGCAGCCTTTAACAGAGGCTTCAGCTACTGGAAGCTGAGGCGGGAGTAGTTAGTCATAAGTTACAAGTGTCAAATAGAGGTCACGCGCAGAAAAGTTAAAAAGTCAATAAATTTCCGATACAATAGTAACCTCAAAGTGTTTTATTCAAAACCGACGATCAACCCAACCACGACGCTACAAAATCCTACGTGCAAAGCCCCCCTACATGTTCATGGTCCTTCGAGCCGGATATTTAAGGAAGTCTATATAGTTTTCGGCAGCACGAGGAAAAAGATAAGTATAAAATACATGAAAGATATTGGCATATGATCCGCCATATTTTTTCTGTCCGCTAAAGTGTTTAACAAGTAAAAAGGGGAAACTATTCCTTCGCTTTCCACTGTCTATATTCCAATTAGACTACTTGTTAAACGATTTTCCAATCAGAAATAAATATGCGCAAGTCTGTCTGCGCGTTTTAATATTTCCATCCATGTATGTACACATATACATACACACCTGCGCGCAAGTAAATTCCGTTCTGTTATCCGAGTTCCACTGATTAAGTGCTCCAGAACAGCACAATCCATAATATAAACCACAATAAAAATACGTTTTTTATTAATATTTTATATTTGTGCATACTTACATACATATGTACACGCCAACATACTTAAAGAAACCACCACCAGTTTATTGGCACCTTTAAGCGCGCAAGCGTACATGTACATACATATGTATGTATGTACATACGAAAATTCATACAGAACACAGCATTCCTACATAAATTGCTATTAACATATATTCCACACACATACAGTGGATAACATTAATATTCGTTTTTTTTTTTTCAACTTCAAACACGAATAAAATGATTAAAACCAAGAATAATGAAAAACGCAAAAATGGTAAATTAAAGCTTGTTAAATCAGCTTTTCATAGAGCTTTATATATCTAGATTCTATTTTGAACTAATAAAGAAAATATGCATAAAACAAAAAAAGGCCAAAATTTGCGCAACATTAATATTCGGTTTTTTTTTTACAAGTAACAAATATCTATTTTAGCTAAGAAAAAAACTTAATCTTATATTTGGTATGATACCCATTATACTGTATGGTATCGCCTAGGCATTTTGGCACAGTTTTTAGAATTTTTTGGGTAAATTCATGCCCAGTATAAGCCCATTCTTCCTGAAGCCGTTCTAATAATACGGATAAGGACGATATTGGCGTTTTGTGCACACGGCGGACCAACTCACTCCACAAATTTTCAACAGGATGTAGATGTGGTGATTGATTGATTGATTACATCACTCCATCATCCATATAAATATTTTCAACATATGCAAACATCACACACAATAATTAAATATACTGTAACGAACCTAAAAGTTACGCGGTTTTTAGCTGGGCTAACTCTCGCGGTGTTGAGGGTACGTGCCAACAAATTTATATTTGTGGCGGCTGCGGCAATAAGAACACAGTTTGGTTTTATTTTTAATACATATATTTTAAAACTGCACTCTCTGCTTGTTTTCACGTTTGGGTTTTACAATTGCTTTGCACTTAATAATATTTCTTATTTGAGTTTTAGGGAATCGCACGGCTCTTGTGTCGTAGTTTTACTTGCAATGCTGGCGCTCTCGTTGCACCAAATATTCAGAGTCAATGTTACGCCTACTAAACGAGGTTTTAGCTAGCAACGCCGAATTCGCCAGGCTCTACTATGGCCTCCTTGTTACCACAAGGATTTCGCCAATAATGCCGCCTACTCTCCGCCTCTGGCTTTAGCTTCACCTGTCCTTCGCCAGGCTCACTTGTCTGACACTTGGTTTTAATTTGAGGTTGCTTTGCAAATGCAACGCGCCAC
The DNA here is from genome assembly GCA_030179655.1 of Scaptomyza flava. Lineage (NCBI taxonomy): Eukaryota > Metazoa > Arthropoda > Insecta > Diptera > Drosophilidae > Scaptomyza > Scaptomyza flava. The sequence goes on from JARNME010000076.1 coordinate 739,266, forward strand.
AAGAACTTGTTAAATTTCGCGTATCGATTCCTCAGTAAATTGTTTGTTAGTCGCGAAGGACACGATCAGCTTTGTCCTTATTGCGATATGGCTCCTTTAAATTCTTAAATAATCTTTTCGCGTAGGATTTCTTTATGTTTCGCACTGATTTTCACTTATTTCTTATTGACTCCGTACTTCGCACTCTTGCACTCAACTGACTCGTACTCGATTAACTTGTACTCGATTAACTTGCCGCTCTGTCCAAGGCGGCTCCTTTTATACTCTTCTGCTGTCTCGCTGGACCGGGGCCTGTCAGCGCTGCCAATGTCGCGCCAAGGGCAGAGGTGGCGTGATCGTTCCAGTGGGATTTGCCTAGCAACAACGCTTCCTCGTTGCTGATCACGCCTGTCGTTGGTGTGACGGTGATCACTAGATCTCGTGGGTGCACCGCTCGCACACCAACGGCACTTTGCCACGACTTTTACGGTACGTGTTTTTGTGGCTCCCATGTGTCAAACACGTACCTTAGCGCTGACATCCTGTGTCAGAGCGAGACAGCATGCAAATTCGCCGCAACTCAGGTCCGGCTGCGGCTATAAATGCAATCGCCTGTTGTGAGGCGCTATACGTGCATATGGCTCCTCACAATACACATAAACGCAGTAAACGCCGCACTTGCAAGTGAATTATATCCAGCTCTTGTCAAGTCGCCGGCACTCCATAACATAAACAAAATACAAGTGCAATATAACATTTACTAAAAAAAAAACATAAAACAAAACACTGGCCGAGCACACAAAGAGATTAAAATTTAATAAAAACTAGGCTTTTTGATAATATATCAAAATATCAATATATCGATATTTTTTACAAAAAAATAAATATTTATATCGGAATATTTTTTTCACTGATATATCGCATATCGATATTATTTGGATATATATTTTTTGATATTGTGGTTGGTCACACTACACTTAGAAATCTTAAAAAGAGAAGATGAGCGCGGCAAAGAGGTTTTACACAAACATAAACGCATATAATGCCACCTGCAGCCTTTGTGCAAAAGTTATAAAGTCAAGTGGTAACACCACTAATCTCCTGTCACATTTGAGCAACAAGCACCCGGAAGCGTATTCAACATGTGTGAAGGTAAGAAAAAAATGTAATGCCTAGGCCTTGGCCCTAGGGAAATCGTTAGCTATTGGGTTTGCACCGCCGTACCGCTCGGTACGCTCTGCGGACATTCTATAGTTAAATTCGATAGGTAAATACATTGCTGGTGGTGCGAGTGTGCACCAGTACCCATCACTGAGTTTTAGGCATATCGCTAGTCTGGCACCGGGCCCGCGTAATTCAGGGTAGGCCTCTATATTCTTATGTATGTGTATTTGTATGTTTCGCTAAATACAAACTTGTCGCTTACAAATTAATTATATTCAAAAACCAACAACAAACTTCGGAATAATATTTGTACAGTCGAACTTCCATGTAACGAATCTGAAGGGGACAAAAAATTTCGTTATATAGAATTGAATATCGAAACTGCAGACTAAAGAATCGCGCAAATTTTCACTATTCTACAATGTGCACAAATATTCTAAATACAGTTAATCACAATCCGTTATTCTTTGCTTTGGTGCCTATAAAAAATAACGGAGTAATTCCAACCACAACATCTACGGTACAGAGAACAAGCAAAACATAACACGAAAACAAAGCGGTAATGAAAAATGTGCTATTGTATTTGTTTTCGCATTCTCAACGTAATTCGTACATAAAATGAAACAATAACCAGAAAATTCGTTATAGGGAATAGAAAACCCATGAGCGTACGAGCTACGTCCAAAAAATAAATTCGTAACAAAGAAATATTCTCTATAGGGAAATTTGTTTCTAATTTTCTTATTCAGAAACCAAATAAATCGGATGAGCTGAACCTTAATTCTGATGGACAAATATCTATTGAGAACGCGTTTAAGTGTTCGGCGTCTGCTAAAGGTAAACATTCTCTTATTTTATATTTTGATTTTATTTAAACCCTTTTTTTTAACTTTAGATAAGTATAATAATATTACGGCAGCAATAGTTTATAAAATTTGCAAAGATAACCTGCCTGTACGTGGTGTTGAAAAGGAAGGCCTCTGTAATTTGTTACAAATTTGTGTACCAAAATACAAAATTCCAAGCCGTTTCAAGGTAAGTGCTTCGGATTTAATTAGATATTTGAATATATTTGTTTACCCTTTAAATCTAAGTGACAGGTAACAGATCACATTGAAGAGAAATACGACATGTGTGTGGCTAAGATTAGAACAATTTTCCAAGGTGTTGAGGACATAGCTTTCACCTGTGAAAGTGTCACTATAACCAATTCAACTCGGTCGTATCTCACCGTAACCGCACATTTTATAAAGGATAATTCTCTACAGGCGGTTTGCTTGCAAGCAGCAAGAATGTCACAGGTTAGCTTTTTTTAAATTTATGTAATTTTTGTCTTTGTGTTCTGTTTTTCCAAGTCTACGTGTTTAAATGTTTTTTATTTTTATTAGATCTGTCTCGTGTTCTGTTTCGTCATGTCATATGCAGTATTTATTTTAAGAAAATCCCTAACTTAAATCTTTGATTTTATTTAGTCACACACTTGTCAGCTGGTTTTCGATGATGTGGTCAAAAATGTTGCATCTTTCTCAAAAGTTTTGGATAAGGTGAAGAAAATTGTTACTCATTTCAAACACAGTCCTGCAGCCATGGACATGCTGCGAAATTTACAGGCTGACGAAGGGATAGCAGAAGGTCGAATAAAAACTCTTGTCCAAAGTGTAGACACGAGGTGAAATTTGTGTCTCGACATGCTAGTTTCTTTTCTCAAACTTTCAAATAAAGTCGCATGGGTTTTAATAAAACGATCCACTTCTATAAAGGGATTGCCAGACATGCTAACAGCTCACGAAATTGATATATGCAAAGACTTCTGTGATTTGCTAAGTCCGTATAAAGACGCAACAGGAAAAATAAGCGGTGAAAACTACGTCACAGTTAGCATGGTAATTCCATTAATATCCTTACTGATAAATAAAATACATACATACGTACATTGACTGTAGAATCGGCTGAAGGAAAACTTACTAAAGAAACTCTACTAAAAGTTTCTGAAGACCGTTTTCAATCTTTTAAAAACAACAAAACACTGGTGAAGTCGACAATGTTAGACCCGCGATTCAAAAAATTATATTAAGAGCCGCTCAATGCTCAAGAAGCTATTCAAGACATTATCACCGAGGTATCGGCAGACAGCACTGAAAAACGAGTATGTAAAATTATGTTAAAAAATTATTAACACCACTTTGAATTAACTTTAAAGTACCAGTTTTAATATAATATTAATTAATCTAAACATAATATACTTGACTATAATAATAACTATCTTTGAATTAGGTTAGGTTAGGTTTTGGCCGTCAGCCAGTTGGAGCAACAAGGGGAAGAACGCGCGCCGCAGGGTAACATATTCATGCCGCCAATTTGAATGTGCTGCTCACAACTGGAAGTGCGACTATACTCTCCTAGCGAGGGCGGCTGGAAGCAGGCCCTTGGTACGGTCATGTCTCTGCCAAGGGTGCTGACTAATGGTAGTCGGGCGAGAGAAGAAAACTCTATAAAATTACCCCAGTCCAAGGTGGAACAGCATTGTGCCGAGGGACTCGTGGCCGAGGGGGTGCTCGGTCTTTACTTTGCGAACTCTGGATATCTGCCGACCTCCAGTTTAATTAGGCTTCCCGCGGCACACGGGCTATGTCGCGGGTGACTTTCCTTTCCCGTCTACTCGTGGGAACAACATGAATTCTGAAACAAAAAACATAAATACAGTGTCCGGGTCACTCAAAAACCCGGTGGGAAACGCCAATCCCTCTACAGGAGCTAGCACCTCCTCTACGACGCCTGGTACGCCAGCAGGTGCTCGCAAAGCCGCTAGTGGCATTAGTGCAGGACGAAAAAGCCATTCGTCCTCACAACCCGGACGTCGACCTGGAGCGGCTCCGGGAGCTCGGAGGCTGCAACACAAGTTTGCAACACCAGCTTCCCGGTCCGTGACGCAGGCTACTGTTTCGGGGCCCGCTCCCACAGCGGCCAAAAGACCGTCCATTCAGGACCGGCGGCGAGCGGCGCAGATTCTCCAAGAGAACCTAACCGCCCAGCCCTCATCCCCAGACGGAGTCGACATGATTGCGTGGGCTAAAACCATCCTCCCGGATTTTAAGCCAGCAATACCCGCTTCTGCTAAAGCCAAGCAGAAGCGCCAACGCTCCGTTGAGGAGCCTGCACCGCAAGCCGAGCGGATCAGGCCACCCCCGCGGCCACAGCCGCTCACTCGGTCCTTCGCCGAAGCCGCTAAAGAGAAGGTTCTAATTGGGATCCTCGACAGGGGCCACAAAGAGGGCCATATCCCGCGGAACAGGTGGGGGGCTATTGAAAACGAACTGCAGGAGAAGGTAGTCGACCTGATGCTGCTGTCTGACGGACCGCCACCCCGTTGCCCTGATACCGAATGGCACCAGGGCAACATCAAAGCTATAGCCTGTGAAGACGACAAATCAGCAGAGCTATACAAAAAAGCTGTTGGCCTTCTAGGAGAGGTCTATCCCGGCGCAAAGCTGGAGGTAGTAGACTGGAAAGACGTGCCCAGTTGACCACGAGCAAGAGTCTGGGTTTCCGCCAAGCCCGAGGATCCCGAAAGAATCCTAAAACTCGTCCAACTGAGTATCCCCGACCTGGTTACGCATGACTGGAGGATCGCTAAGGTCGAGGCGCCAGAAGGTAACTATCGGCAGGTGATCCTGGTCATCAGCGACGAGTCAGCCGAGGCCCTAGCCGCAACCAACGGATCGGCCAACTTCGGCTTTAAGCCGATAGTAATACGGGTCTACCGCTCGGACGCGGCTAGCAAGCCTTTGGCTCAAGAGGACGCAACTGTGGCGCTAGAAGCTCCAAGTGAGCAGCAAACGGTGGAGTCCACTGCAGGCGACACTACAGCCCATTGTTCGATTAACCCTGTCACCGAAAGCGACGCGGTGGCTGAAACCATGGCAGGTGACGCCCACCAGTCAGAAGACTCTGACCTCGCCGCAGACATGGCCAACATGATCAACCTCGACGTAGACATGGACGAAGAGGCTAGTCTGACAGTGGTGGAGTCGAAGCTTGAAGATGTCTCTGAGAATTCTTCAGATAAACCTCCACCACTGTAAGGCAGCTGCAGCGGCTCTGCTGCTCCGCACAAGCCAATGCGGAGTAGACGTTGTCCTCATTCAGGAACCTTGGGTCTGCTGTGGTAAGGTTTCTGGACTGGGGACTAAGGACTACAAGCTGCTTGTAGCCCGCAACGAAGGTAAAGTTCGTACCTGCGTACTTGCCAGAAAACACCTAGACATTTTTCTGCTCCCTAATTTTAGCAATGGCGACAACACTGCTGCGTGCCTCGAGCTGGAGTCGGGTCACATCAGGCTCAGCTCAACACATATGGCCCACGACCATCAAGGGCCACCCCCTCATCAACTGCTACGTGCGCTAATCGCCGACTGCGAAGCGACAAACACCGAGCTGATGATAGGCTGCGACGCGGATATAAATGAACGGGGTGAGTCACTCTTTAATTATATCCTCACGACAGGTCTGAATATTTGCAATATAGGAAACGACCCAACCTTTATTACAAAGAATAGGGAAGAAGTCCTAGACTTAACGCTAGCCACAGCCTCCTTTCACCAGAGACTTACAAGATGGAGAGTGCTAGATGAGCACTCCTTCTCTGATCATAGGTATATCGATATAGTGTTCTCTCTCGATATACCAAAGCCTAAATGGTGCAGAAACGTTATACGTACGAACTGGACCACTTTCAAAGAATATCTTACAAGACTCATTCCAGATCATCCCCCAACGGGACCCCCTTCCCCCGAGCACACAGAGCTGCTCACAAACAAACTCACGGAGGCATGCAAGTCCGCCCTTAACATGTCATGTCCCCAGAGCAAACCAAGAGGGAAAGAAAAACCACCGTGGTGGTCCCCACAAATAGGCGAGCTTCGAAAAAATTCGCGAAAGCTTTTTAACAAAGCAAGGTTCAGGGGAGACGACCAATCATGGAGTCTCTATAAAGCCAGCCTAACCTCCTACAAGAAGTCACTTAGACAAGCTAAACGCTCCGCTTGGCAGAATTTCTGCTTCAATATCGAGAGTACCACAGAAGCTGCTAGGCTTAGGAAAGTTCTCTCCAGCATACAAGCACCCATGAGCTTCCTCAAAGGACCCAATGACTCGTGGACAACGACCAGTTCGGAGTCACTGGAACTTTTGGTGGAAATCACTTCCCCGGATGCTCAGTCGCATGTTTCCGTCCCCCTATCCACGGAGAATTTCAGGAGCAAGTCTCCACCGACCTTTTCTCCAGGGATACCATCTCTTGGGCTATAAGTAGCTTCTCGCCCTACAAATCCCCTGGGCTGAATGGAATCATTCCAGCCCAACTGCAATATGCAGGGGATACTGCCATTAACTGGCTTCAGAAAATATTTTCAGATATCCTGACGACTGGTTCGATACCCAAGCCATGGCTCGAATCCAAGGTCGTCTTCATTCCGAAGGCCGGCAAAGCCTCACACACAATCCCAAAGGACTTTCGTTCAATCAGTCTTACATCTTTTCTACTAAAGACACTAGAAAGGGTGCTGAGTATACATATTAGAGACTCGATCAATACCGATCACTTCTCTCAAGCACAACATGCTTACCAAAAAGGCAAATCCACTGAAACAGCGCTCCATGCTGTTATATCCACAGTGGAAAAGGCACTACACCACAAGGAGTACTGCCTTATAGCCTTCCTAGACATTGAGGGCGCTTTTAACAACGTCTTACCGGGTGCAATCACCGAGGCTTTGTCGGAGCTGGGGGTTGGACACCACATTGTGAAATTGATTGATCAACTGCTCAAATACAGGATCGTCAGGGCCACACTGAGGTCTTCGACCATTGCCAGATCCGTAAATAGAGGCACCCCGCAAGGAGATGTTCTCTCCCCTCTCCTTTGGAATGTGGCAGTTAACAGCTTGCTGCGCTCCTTAGAGGGAGGGGGCTGTCGGGTGATAGCCTACGCGGATGACGTCGCTATAGCCTTCTCGGGTAAATTCCCCCAAAGTTTGTGTGATCGTATGACCACCGTACTACGAACCCTGTCCTCATGGGCTACTTCAAAGGGACTAGGGCTTAACCCAGCCAAATCTGACTTAGTCCTCTTCACTAGGAAGTATAAGATACCTCCCCTCAAACCCCCAACCTTAAACGGGGTGAAACTTGCCTTCAGTAAATCCGCCAAATACCTAGGGCTCACTCTAGACAGCAAACTAGACTGGAATCTTAACACCGAAGAACGGGTTAAGAAAGCCTCAGTCGCTTTGTATACATTTAAGAAGTCCATCGGACTGAAATGGGGAATGGCACCCCACATCAGTCTGTGGCTGTACACAGCCATAGTTCGGCCAATCCTACTGTACGGAGTGTCAGTATGGTGGCCAGCTTTTCTAAGAAAACATCAGTCCACAAGCTTGGCAAAGTACAGCGTGCCGCTGGACTGATCTCAACAGGGGCCCTCAGAACGACCCCAACTGAGGCTCTGGACAATATACTAAATCTCCTACCAATAGACCAAATGGGAAAATTAGTAGCAACTCTCTCTGCCCTACGCATGAGAGAAACCAAGCAGTGGTCCGAGCAAAATTTCGGACACTCTAATATTCTAGTGGGTAACTTGCTTATCCCCTCCAACACGGACTATTGTTGTCCTCAGGAATTCCCCAAAACCACTTTCCACACTCTAGTCCCCCCAAGGGAGGATTGGTGCTCAGGCACGCCAGGGCCGGCAGATTCAGTAAAAATTTACACCGATGGCTCCAAGCTAGACGAACGGGTAGGGGGAGGCGTTTTTTGCGAGGAGCTGTCTATCAACAAATCGGTCAACCTTCCTGATCACTGCAGCGTATTCCAAGCCGAGATCGCTGCCATACAGGAAGCACTCTTATGCATTCCGAATGTGAATGCTCAGCAGACAGAATCTGCATTTTTTCCGATAGTCAGGCGGCTATCAAATCTCTAAAAGCGATATCATCCAACTCGATATCCGTCACAAACTGCCGCAGATCTCTACACGAGATGGCAGAGCAGTTCGAAATACACCTCATTTGGGTGCCCGGTCACAAAGGCATTGAGGGCAACTGCAAAGCAGATGAGCTGGCTAGGCATGGCACTACCATGCCTCTCCTCACAGACAAGGAGGGCTGGGGTATTCCCATGGCCAGCTGCAAGCTCAGAGTTCGATCGCACTTCGAACTCGAAGCAAACAAGGGGTAGGGGCAGTATGCCACCGCCTCTGGTAGGATTGCTAGGCAAACCTGGCCAACGCGCTGCAAAAAGCGCTCCTCAGACCTAATCCACCTTAGCAGATTAGGCTGTTCTGCCGTAATCAGGGCCATTACGGGGCACTGGCTGGTGGGGTCTCACGCAGCGAGACTTCTAGCCCCTATTAATGATTTCTGCCGAAGCTGTCGTGACGAGGAGGAGGAGGAAACAGTTTCCCACCTTTTCTGCGACTGTCCGGCACTCTGCAAAAACAGAAATCGCTATCTAGGGTCCTTCTTTTTATCGGACCTCACTCAACTTGCGGATATCAAACCGAAAAATATCCTGTCCTTCATTCAAACCTCGGGCTGGGACCACGCCCTCAAATGCGGCGAAACACGCTCATTGTCTAGGTAGACGGTTTTTGGACTAAGTCCAAACGCGGCACCACAACGGGCCAAAACACATGGCCTATGTGAGTGGGGGGTTAATTTTTAGCCTTCCACTACCGCTATAACCTTACCTAATCTTTGAATTAACACAACATTAAATTAAACTAAATCTATTGTTTGAAGAGATTGAGAGCAGCTCGACTTCGGCTCTTTGGGCTGTGATAGTCAATTATTTATTGTTGACATTTATATAAAGATTTTTGCTATATTATATTTTCTCATTCTTTCTGTAGATTTCCATGGTCAATGGTCCAAACGGAAGCCAACTCGATGAGGGGAGGGAGGGATTGCCATAGAGCCAATTACAGATGCCAAGGAAAATACAGAAATAAAACTATTTTTAAATATACCACTCGCTGGCTGGGAGACAGATCCCTTAGAGTTTTGGAAATCCCAGGAAAAAACTTTACCGAAGTTATCAAAATTGGCCATATAACACCAGGTAGCTCGGTTCTTTCAGACCGGCTGGCCTCCGCCATAAAATGCGTTGTCTGCGACACGCGAAGCCGCATGACGTATATTCGTATAAAACTAAGAGTTTTTTTGAAATCCTTAAAAAAAGAATTTTGGGGATAAAATCATGTTACCAATATATGTCATTTTTCTAGAAAATTTAACTTTTTCATTGTTTAAAAAAATTAAATGAAGTCTTTTAAGTTTTTTCTTTAATCCTTACCTAACTATTCAACCTTAAGATCTCGGTTCTTTAATGGAAAAAAGTTTATTGTTTTATTATTAATTAATAAAAAGTTCAAAAAAATTATAATGCATTTAAAGTTAATGTTATTTTGGGGGGGTTTAAGATTTTTATACTGAAGTATAAAAATATCAAAAATATCAGATATATCGATATATTTTGGTGATAAATATTGAGAAAACCTAATGATATTTTTAAAAAATGATAACCATTTTTTACATCTTTTCCCAACCTTTATAAAAACTTTATTTTTTGCCGGCATAACCTACAACAGCTCAATATAAACAAATACATGCATATGTAAGCTTTGCTAGTTCCTCTCTGGTAAACTGGTAAACAACGATTTCTTTGTCATAGAAGCGCTTGAAGCGCTAAAGTGTGTAATGCGATATATCGTGATCGTCAACAGTCCGACACTTAAATTAATTTAAAAGTATTAATTATAATCTATAATTAATTCCTCATTTTTCGTTCTGTTTTTTTCCGTTCGCAATCGTTCTCTGTTGCGATTCCATTCCGTTCCGGGTGGAATATTCCAAAATAATTTATAGATATTGTTTTATAAATTATTTTAGTTCCGTTAACGGGGGAAATTGTAAATATCCTTTTACAATTTTAATTTTTCTCTGTTCCGTTTCCATTCCGTTCCGGGGGAAGATTCCAAATAATTAATAAATATTCCTTTATAAATTATTTTAAATCCGTTAACGTTGGGAAATTGTAAATATCCTTTTACAATTTTCATTTCTTTGTTCCGTTTTCCATTACGTTCCGAGTGGAATACTCCAGAATAATTTACAAATATTCTTTTGTAAATTATTTTTAGTCCATTAACGTTGGGATATTGTAAATATCCTTTTACAATTTTCATTTTTTTGTTCCGTTTTCCATTTCGTTCCGAGTGGAATATTCAAATAATTTATAAATATTCTTTCGTAAATTATTTTAAAACCGTTAACGTTGAAAAATTGTAAACATCCTTTTACAATTTGCATTTCTTTTTTCCGTTTTCCATGTCGTTCCGAGTGGAATATTCCAGAATAATTTATAAATATTTTTTTGTAAATTATTTTAAGTCTGTTATCGGGTAAAATTGTAAATAAAATTAAATTGTAAATTAAATTAAATATTCTCTGATCCGAGTCCATTTCATTCCAATTGAGTGGAATATCCGAATAATTTATAAATATTCTTTTGCAAGTTATTCGTAAGTCCATCTAGCGGGGCTATATGTGTTAAAATTCTTATACAAATATTTTCAATAGTATTTAACGGGTAAAATTGTAAATATTCTTTTACAATTTTATATTCTCTGATCCGATTTCATTTCATTCCAAGAGAGTGGAATATCCGAATAATTTATAAATATTATTTTACAAGTTATTCGTAAGTCCATCTATCGGGGCTTTATTTGTAAATATCCTTTTACAAATATTTTTCAATAGTATTTTATTGTGGCCAATCCTGACTGCAATAAATATTCCCACAAATCCCAGAATTTGTTTCCTTGCTTGTCACCTGTTCTAACTCATAAAAAATAGTTAATTTTTTTTTGTTGAGGACAAATAATGCCGATAGGGCCAGGTCAAGGAGAGAAAAAACAGCTGAACGTTCCGTCCGTGAAGAGCAAAAAAAGAAGTTCGCTTTCTTCACCAAATCTCCCGGTGAAGAAAACCTCTGTTACACCCAAATCCAAGCCAATTGCCAAACCTTCCAGCGCTGTCACACCACTTGCTAAGCCCCCCATTCCGAGTTTGAAGCAGATAGCCACTCGGGCCGCTACCAAACTAACCTCCAAGGCAAATATGGCAATGGCCGATTTTATCTCCGCTTCCGATAAGCTGATCCAATTCGAGTCACAAATTAATGGTCCGTCAGCTACAGAACCATCCCTCTACACACTACAGGTCCGTCGCGACCATGTAAAGGTTCTGTGGGAGAAAGTTGAAAAAGAGTACGAGACCAGCTCAAGGGCCCTTAGCCAAGGTTGTGGGAGTAGCGATGCTACGTCGTTAACGACGACACACGGCCGTTGGTACTCCGTATACGAGCGGTGTACGGCACAATTATGCGAGCAAATAGAAAGGCTTAGCTCCATTAATAGGCAACCAGCAGTTCCGATAGCGTCTGTTTCTCGGGGCTGTAGTCTCCCGCCTGTAGACACAGAAGTGTTCCATGGAGACTATTTGAAATGGCCAACCTTCCGCGACCTGTTTACGACGATCTTCATTAATAACCCTCGACTCACTCCTCAGCTCAATTCCAAAACTGGAGGTGAAGCAAAGGCAATTGTTTCGAAGTCTCCGCTCACCCATGACGGTTTTGCCTCTGCGTGGCAGGCGTTGTATGAGCGTTTCCAAAATAAGCGGCTTCTTAAAATCCTGTTCAATTTGCCTACGGTTAATGTAGAAACCGGTTCCGCCCTGAAAGAAATTTAGACCACTATTCAGAGTTGTCTCACAGCTTTGGAACATTCCGATGTGTTGACAGACAACTGGGACTGCCTTCTTGTATTCTTGTGTTCTTCCAAACTACCCAAGGGCACACTGTCTCTGAGTCTCTCCTTTCAGATAAAGCGGCAATTCCAAAATGGGAGGATTTAAATAGTTTCCTTGGTTCACGGCGAGAGCGGTGATAGATTCAGGCTCAGAAGCCACTTTCATTTCGAAGAGATTGTTTGACAAAATCAAATTGCCTTTCCAAAGGGTTGAAGTCAACGTCTCAGGGCTCAATCAAGCGGTTGCAGCCCAACCCCGAAAGCTATGCCATTTCCATATCGGGTCTCCTATAAGGCTCAGACTTCAAATTGAAGTTTCGGCATATGTGCTCCCAGAACTGTCGGGAAATCTCCCGTCATATTCAATTCCTCAAACCTTATTAAAGGATCTACCAGACTTGCAACTGGCAGATCCGTTATTCTTCCAAAGTGCACAAATTGATGTGCTTTTAGGGGCGGAAATCCTTCCGTCGATTCTCCAGGGTGCTTCTCGGCCTAATGTGTGTGGCAGTCTGTTGGGGCAAGAGACGGTCTTTGGCTGGATACTAACCAGCCCGATCTCAAAGACCACACCCAATTCCATCTCGTCCTTCTCCACACGCGTTTCTGTTAATTCTGAGTCACGACCAGAACAGCTTCTCACAAAATTTTGGAAGGTGGAGGATTTGCCGGCGAGACCGGTTAAAGAATCTGACTCTTTTGTGAGAAAAACTTTGTCAAAACGACCACAAGAGACGCAAAGGGGAGATATGTTGTGACGCTTCCATTTCGCGACCAAGTTCATTGCAAAGTAGGTCATTCCAGATCCATGGCACTGGCTCAATTTCTGAAGAATGAGAGCCGTCTAAAGAGAGACCTTTCCCTCAAGGAGCAATATGACTCCGTTATTCAAGAATATTTGGATTTAGGCCACATGCGGCAAGTCAGCCCGAACGATGCAGTGACTAATTTCTATTTGCCCCACCATGCAGTTTTCAAACCCGACAGCACCACGACAAAGGTCCGCGTCGTGTTCAACGCTTCCAATCCCTCATCGAACGGTCGCAGTTTGAATGATATCCTTCATCCGGGGCCCATTCTGCAGTCTGACTTGACCTTACAAATTCTCAAGTGGCGCTTCTTTCGATATGTCTTCAATGCCGACATAACAAAAATGTATCGGCAAATACTGGTCCATTCAGATCACACACCGTTCCAAAGAATTCTCTTCCAGAACAACCACGAGAATATCTGTGATTATGAATAAAATACAGTCACTTTCGGTGTCAATTGCGCTCCATTCCTTGCTATTCGGGTCTTACAGCAGCTTGCTGAGGATGTGAAGACCGAATATCCGCTGGCAAGTGAAATAATCACAAGTTTCATGTATGTCGATGATGTTCTGGCCGGAGCGCATTCCAAACCACTTTCGTTCCTAGATCCTAACGACTTTCCGCGTACTCCTAATATTTGCAATATCCATGGTGCAAACTTGAGTACATGTTTTCTTGTTTTGTTTTCATTATACAGAATGGCACCAAGGAAGGCACAAGCGCTGGAGTCCCGTCGGGTACGCGGAGTACATTCATTCCGCTGCCGTGTTTGCAGTGGAATCCATCCACTGCGAAAATGCAAAAGATTTCTGCGGCTGACGGGCGACAGGCGGCTTCGGGCCGTGCTGATAAATAAGTATTGCGCAAACTGTTTAGCCCATCAGCATTCCGGAGACACCTGTAGGAGCAAAGACAAATGTCGGAAGTGCAAGGGGGATCACCACACGCTGCTCCACCTCTCCGAAACAACCCGAGCAGCAGCATCCACGTCCGGCACCCCATCCACAATCCAGCGTCGATTGGAAGTATCCAGGGAGGAAACCACAACCCCAGCGGAGAGTCCCCAGCCAGCGATGCCAACTTCGTTGGTCGTTGGTTGAATGCTCTCGGGATCGTGTCCGGCATAACTCCAGCGTGATCCCGTCCTAACTCCCAGCATAATTTCCGATCCCCCCTTCCGGCCTACTCTTGCAATCCTTGCAAAGGGGGGGAGTATGTTTATGCCAAACAGCGGAAAATGCGCCAACCGTGCAGCACTGCTGCCGTTACTAGAAACTCACCACAAGCCGAGCCTTCTAGCCGACGCACAGTGGGGCCATTTGAGTTTTTTCATATCAAAACTCATAACTTTTGAACCAAATGAGATAATCGAACAATTTAAAAAGCATATGATAGATAATTAATCAACCTATAAAATGAGCGTTTGAAATGAATTCTACGATTCTGTGCCCATGAAATTTGTGGAAAAATCAACTTTACGGGAAGGAAAAAAATATTTATTAAATTTTTTGATTATTATTGTTTCGTTTTAATGGTTTTTATAATCTAAAATTAATATTATAATAATTAAAAATAATTTTTTTTTTTAAATTAATTTTTTGTAAAATATTCATCACAATCCGTATAAGATGGTATAACTAAAAGACTAATCATCTCTGAACTATAAGTATTTTCTAATTCTTTTCGTGACTTAACATGCCTCAGTGATGAAGTTAGTGGATCTGAAGATGCTGCTAACATGTTGAAGAGGTCCTCATTTTGTCTCACCCTTGAAGCTTTGAAAGTGTTTAGCAATCTGTATTTTTTATAAAACTTATTAAGGGACTCTTGTGCTTCTTCAGAGAGCTCTCCAATTGGCAAAGTCTGATACTCAATTACATCCTTGCCATGCGCCAATATTTTATGGACTGTCGGGGTCAACTTTTTCTGCGGATATAATTCTGCTAACAGTGATGCTGTTTTTGAAGCATATTCTCCATACTTGGCAGAATTAACTTTTTCCTTGCAGTTCAAAACATATAAGATCGTTCCCAATCTCTTAACGATTTGGTTGTTTATCCCTGTGATTTGAGTTACAGCTTCATAATTTTCAAAAAATCTCCTTGAAGTGTTTCCATCGTTTGAGTTTCCGTATCCGTACTTGGGGCAGTCTACTTTAAGTCCAACTTGTTTGAAAAACGCATCCTGTATTCGCTTCTTTCTGATATTTACCTTATCTAACCTAACAAATTTACCTATTGTTTGTATAAGTCCAAGTCAATTAGGTCAATTTATGCAATTTGGGTACTTCGCACGTGTCCGAATAAGATTTGTGCCTACCTGAATGGGATGTGTGTTTAGTTGTACGCCAACGCAATTTCTGTATTCGGTGCGTACCTGGTAATTTTTTTTGTATATCCTGTAACTGCACCTGAATTTAGGGAACAGGATTTGACAAATGATCTCAGGTAAGCATTACAGAATGAAAAACAAAAGTCAAGTATCTTCACAATAACGAACGTAACAACAACAACAAAAATGGGTTTTCACGGTTATATGTCATAAATTGCCCAAAAATGCATGCAACACATTTTTTTCCTATGACTTTTTTCACTTGTTTTACATATAAAAAAAGGGGCAAAAACGGGCACATGAAACTTTTTGCATTTAATAGAGGAATAATCAAAGAAATTAATTTAAAAAAATAGCCGATATAATGTGATATAATTTTTTTTTATTTTCCATCAAAGTTGAGAAATAGTGAAAAGTGGATAGTTGGTAAATATTGAATTGCCTGGCCAAACGCAAAGCAAACAGTATAATTTTTTTTATTCTTTTCTTAATAAATAGATCTATCAATAGAACCAAAAATAATGACGATCCGTAACTTAGTTTTTGAGATATTGTATCTCAAAGCCGACCAAATTACCTTAAAATTGTGATTTTTATGTAACACAAAAAATCAGACAACTTTGAAAAGCTATATCTTCTAAACAAAAAATCCGGTTACATTATGGATTGCAGATTGAAATCGCTGGAAAATTTCCTATAAGTAGGTTCATTCAATATTTTTTAGAGGCACATGCAATTTTTGATTTTTGACACTTGACTTGTTCTACGGGCGCCACTGTGCGACGGCAGCCTTTAACAGAGGCTTCAGCTACTGGAAGCTGAGGCGGGAGAAGTTAGTCATTACTTACAAGTGTCAAATAGAGGTCACACGTAGAAAAGTTAAAAAGTCAATAAATTTCCGATACAATAGTAACCTCAAAGTGTTTTATTCAAAACTGACTATCAACCCTACCACGACGCTACAAAATCCTACGTGCAAAGCCCCCCTTTATGTTCAATCGGAAACCATAATAGCTATCGATAATTTAAAGCAAACTTGTTCTGCTCATGGTATAGGAGAACTTAAATACAAAATCAGAAGTCTCTAGGTCTTGTAGTCTCTGAGATCCACGCGTTCATACAGACGGACAGACGGACAGACAGACGGACAGACGGACATGGCTATATCGTCTCGGCTGTTGATACTGATCAAGAATATATATACTTTATGGGGTCGGAGATGCTTCCTTCTGCCTGTTACATACTTTTGCACAAAACCATTATACCCTTATTTACCCATATTATGGGTTAAGGGTATAACAAGTACAGAGAAACAAACCATTAGAACTAATAAATTCATCAATAAACTTACCTTCCCAGACCAATTCAGAACACAGTTAACTGAATTATGTTCCAAATACAGTGACATATTTGGTCTTGATTCAGAACCCATATCATGTAATAATTTTTATAAGCAAAAATATTGATTAGAAGATAAAACACTCGTTTACATAAAAAATTAAAGAAATGCTGAAACCAAGAAACCAGAAATAAACAGACAAGTCGAAAAGTTAATAAAAGATTGTATAGTTGAGCCATAAATTTCAGAATATAATAGCCCACTTCAATTGGTACCCAAGAAAACTCTCCCAAACTCACAGGAGAAAAATAGCGTTCAGTAGTTGATTATCGCCAAAAAAAAAAATAAACAAGTGGAAACGTTGCAGTCGGACGCAACCGACTGCGGCATACTCGATACCAGTATTAAAACCGGTAAAAAGAGGCCTGATTGCAGAGGGGTACGGATGGGGCAGGGGTGTACGCTGCCTTAAAGATTCTCCGATGCAGATAGGGATGCCACCAACTATCTTAATCCAAATTTGGTAACTCTAGCTGAAAGTTTGTAAGAGCTGTTGAAAGGGGGGCTGGAGGTGGTATGGGTGGGTGTGGCATCTAAATTTTTACTGCAGATCTTTGCGAAATGTCAATTGCTATCTTCATACCAAATTTGGTGACTCTAGCTCGAAGTTTGTAAAAGGTGGGGAAAGAGGGGCTGGGGGCGGTATGGGTGGGTGTGGCATCCAAATTTTTACTGCAGATTTATGTGGAATGTGAATTGCTACCTTCATACAAAATTTGGTGACTCTAGCTCAAAGATTGTAAAAGGTTTGGAAAGGGGGTGGAAGGGGTGCGCGTGGCTCTAAAACAGTGATGGGCACACATAAATATTGTCACAGTTTTCACACGCATACAAGCACAATTTGCGTGCGCTGCAGAGAAAAAACGAAGTGTGTGTACAGTGCACGCTGCAAGTTAACGGTTACTCATTGTGCTTATTATTTATTAATAAATAATGCCATCTTTAAAAATATTTAACATTTCGAAAAACAATGTTATTGCAAATCAAGCATTTTGCTCTGCAATCTTTATTTTCAATGAAAAAAAATTCATTCTCCCATTCGGGCATAAACATTTTGGAGCGCACTGTAAAAAATTAGTTTTCTTGCTAATGCACTGCGTGGTGCCTGCCTGTCAATAGTTCGCCTTCAACTAAAAGTACAATGTTAAGTCTAATGCTTGCTTCGGCACGACAACCGACGACGAACGAACAATCGTATTCTAAAAATAGATTTCAATGCTTATAGCGTACGTGTAATTTCGTGCAGTCGGCAGCGAAAAACCCAACTCACACGAGGCAGCGCGTTGGCTGCGCGCTGCCAGCGCGCTGCCTCGTGTGAGTTAGAAATAATATGGACGTCGACGTCTGCCAGAGTTAGAAATAATATGGACGTCGACGTCTGCCAAATTTGGTGGCTCTAGCTCCACAACTCTGGAAGATACACGCGTTCCCGTTTTTGACGAAGCGTTGGGGCATCTGGGGCGGCTAGGGTTATATTGGTGGGCGTGGCATCCAAACTTTTGATGCAGTTTTTGAGGGGTCATCATCACCTATCTTGGCACCAAATTTGGTGGCTCTTGCTCAAAAACTGTGGGAGATATAAGCTTTTCTGATTTTAACATGCGAGGGGGCTGGGGGCGGAATGGGTGAGCGTGACTCCAAAACGTTGATTCAGTTTTTTGGGGTTCGTTACCAGCTATCTTCTTACCAAATTTGGTGACTCTAGCTCCACAACTCTGGAAGATACACGCATTCTCGTTTTTGACGAAGCGTTGGGGCAGCTGGGGGTGGCTAGGGCGGTATTGGTGGGCGTGGCATCCAAACTTTTGATGCAGTTTTTGGGGGGTCATCATCGCCTATCTTGGCACCAAATTTGGTGGCTCTAGCTCAAAAACTATGGGAGATATAGGCTTTTTTGTCTTTAAAATGCGGGGTGGCTGGGGGCGGAATGGGGGCGTTGCTCCAAAATTTTTGATGCAGTTTTTTTGGGTTGCAAGTAGCTATCTTCTTACCAAATTTGGTAGTTCTAGCTGTCAGGATGTGCGAAATATGTGGATTTATCGGTTTTGAGTTATCGAATTTATCGATTTGCCAGCCCCCTAATTATCGTAGAGCCCCAATCTTGACACTTTAATTTACTATCCCATAGATAAAGAGAATTGGAAAGTTTCAAGTCTCTAGCTTGAAGGGTGTGGAAAAAAGTTGCGTTCATACAGACGGACAGACACCATGACGGACATTGCACAAACCCAATATACTCTTTACCTTCGGTATCGAGTATAAAAACTTATGGCCGATAAATACCCTTTGCCAAGAATAGAATAAATCTTAGACCAATTAGGACGAGAACAACATTTTTTCATGTGTCGATCTCATGTCAGGATTTCACCAAATAGAACTAGATGAGAAATCTAGAAATGTAACATCGTTTTCAACTAACTCCGGTTCTTATCGCTTCACGCGATTACCATATGGGCTTAGCACCAAACTCATTAATGCGAATGATGACACTCGCATTTTCTGGCCTTAAGCCATGCCACGCATTTCTCTACATAGATGACCTAGTTGTCATAGGCTGTTCAGAACAGCACATGTTTAAAAATTTGTCAAATAGCTTTGATCTGTGTAGAAAACACAACCTAAAATTGAATCCAGAAAAATTATCGTTTTTCATGCACGAGGTTACATTGCTTGGGCATAAGTGCATAGACTATGGCATCCTCCCTGATGACAAAAAATATGATGTTATTAAAAACTATCTAACTCCAACTGATGCGGATAGCGCACGACGCACAGTGGGGTGAGATACCCCAAAAATGACGATTAATTCAACCGTCCAAAAATTGGACCATGTTATAATTATGTATTATGTATTTGATCAATAAAAGTATAATTCATTAACTTTTGAGTATTCCGTTGAGTTTTTTTTTTTATATTTTTAAATTATTTTATTTAAGTCAATTTTCCTAACATTCGGTTTTTTTTACAACAAAAATAGCAATTTCATATATATTAACGCTGAAATTTTTCCCTTATCTTTTATATACCCATGGAGACTATATTCATGAAGAATAATAACTATTGGTTTACTATATAATATATCTGCCATAGAAACAACACGCTGATGTTTGACTTATGTGGGTAACAATCATGCTTTGCTTTTTGAACTATTGTGTAAGATGGAAATTTTTCTGGTGCTGAGTTTCGAATAATGTTATATTGATGCCTGGACAACTTTGAATCAACCAACACAGCCAACGCGTCTTCTTAAGACAGTATAGTGATCTCCAAACTGTTGTCAATGATTTTCTTGTAGCTTGTCGCAGTTATTGGGGAAGAAACAGTCACAGCCATAACTATTTTTGACGCATTTACGTTACTATATTTCCTTAACTGGGTTTGCGTTGCAAAAGCTAGTTTCTCTTAAAGATTTTACTTTCTTTAATTTAGCATCAGGCTGGCGAAAATCCTCAACTGAACTCTCCACGAGGGTGCCGGCTGGGCAATGGGCATCGTGCTACCTCGAAACAAACGAGGGGTGCCTGGTGCTATTTGCCTTGCGGAGGGACAGGGCGGCGTCCGGCCAAAGCAAACTGCACATCACTCAAATGCTTCGGCACTATGAGGGTGTGGGACAAGCTGAGTCAACAGGCATCGATGCCCTAGCTAAGATGAGCCCTATACCACTCAAAGGCTTCGGCACTGCGAGGTTAGGGGGCAAACCAAGGCGAAGGCATCGTTACCTGGCGGAGGGAAGTACCAAACCACTCAAAGGCTTCGGTACTGCGAGGGCGAGGGGCTAACCAAAGCAACAGAAGTCATCCTGCCCCAAAAACAAACAAAGGTACTGCGTACCTACTCGCCTGTAGAAAGGTAGTACAATGTCTAACTAAGGTGAGCTCTACGCCATTCAAAGGCTTCGGCACTGCGAAGACGTGGAGCAAGCAATGGTTCGAGGTCCTTGGCAGCAAGGTTAAAATGCTTTGGGTAGACTTTCCAGAAAAAAAATCAAAATGGAGACAAAGAAGGATGACACACGGGTTGGGATGTCAACCCAAACTTCGGTGGAAAATGGTGCTACCACCGGCGGGCACTGGGGGGAGAAATCCTCTCTGCGTGTCGCCAGCAACCCACCCTCCGTACTGGTTGGAGCAGGCCGGGACGGTTGCAAAGCCACTGCCAACACAAAGCCCAAAATGTGGCGCGATTCCGCAGTCCATGGAGACTCGGATTGTGAATCACATGGAGGGTCCCATACGTCAGAAGCTGAGGACCTTTCATGTCCCCCAGATCAGGCGAGTACCAGCACCCCCAGTAGGGTCGGGCTCAAACGGTCAAAAGAGGGCATGAAGGCCAAAGCCCAATGCAAAGCCCCCCTCAAATCCGGGCTCGGCTCGCTAACTGCAAGCGAGACCTCACGGAAGATGAGGTCCGTCAGCAGAAGTGGGCAGACGAAAGGATACAAGAGGGAAGAGCACACTTCGAAAAGAAGAAACACATGACGTCGAAAGACGCCAGATATGCCAACAAGGTGGAGGAGCAATTGGCCGTCAAACGCCAGCGCTCCGCTGAAACCGCTAAAGCAGAGGTGCCAGCTGGCAAGCGGCCCTGCAAAAAGCCAATGTCGCGGGCAAAGCCGACGGCCAGAGATGTAGCAAGGTGGCACCTAGTCGTCGCGCTCATCGACCGGAGTGACCCAAACGGCAAAATGAAGCCCGAACAGTGTAAGAAGGTGGAGGAGCTGCTGTTCGATGCGCTTCTAAGGCGAATGGGCGAACCGGGCTCGCTTCCCATCTCATTTGATGGAGCGGGCTGGCTTGAGGGTGTTAAAATACTCAGCTGCAAGGATGACCACACTTTGAAGTGGGTCACCGGTGTCGTGGCTGCCCTGGACGCTCCGTGGGAGGGTGCCAAGCTGGAGGTAGTGGACAGAACTTGTATTCCGTCCGTGCCGAAGGCAAAAGTACTCTTCCCGCGAGTCGTACCAGCAGACCAAGCACTGCAGCTACTAAAGTGGCAAAAACCGGACGTGCCAACCGTTGATTGAAGGGTGAAACACACTGCGAAGCCCGATAATAAGGGTCAGCAAATGGTCATCCAAATCAAAAAGGAGGCCGAAGATTTGCTGTACGGGAGATTCGGCAAGATGGTGTGGGGCGTGGGTAGTAACTACCTACGACTCAAGAAGCGCCACCCGAACGATACAAATACAAATACGCTGGAGGCAGGTGAAGTGGAGAGAGACCTGGCGGAGGTCACCCACTCCACAGAAAGCCTAGAACTAGAAGATGACGAGGATGCAGACATTACCGTTGAGGAAGTCCTATCCGCGGAGTATGACACCGCCAACCATGGAGCTGAAGGTCCTCCAAATCAACTTATATAAAAGCAAGTTGGCTTCGGCGGAGCTACTGTTAACCTTGGAGACAGGGCACGCCGATGTCGCCTTAGTCCAGGAGCCTTAGATAGCGTCTGGTAACAAGGTTTCTGGACTGAAGCATCCAAACTACGACCTATTCTACCAGACAACAGTGAGTAGAGCAAGGACTGTGATCCTAGTAAGGAAAGGTATCTATGTTTACTTATTGTCCAATTACAGTACCGACGATCTCACAGTGACAGCGCTAGAAGGCAGCAGAGACGAGCCAATATTGATGGCATCCTGCTACAGGGCGCATGACTCGGAGGCACCCCCTCAAGAGCTAACTCGACTGGTGACGGAGGCCGAGTCAAAAAGACAGGCCCTCATCATCGGAGCAGACGCCAACGCACATCACACAGTATGGGGAAGCGGGGACATAAACGATAGAGGTGAGTAAATGCTTGATTTCATACTTCAAACTAATCTTAAGATAGCAAACGAGGGGGAAGAACCAACATATGTTGGTCCTACCTCATCAAACGTCTTAGACATCACACTCGCGTCGGTAATGAATACCGTGGTAAAAGACTGGAGAGTCCTTAGTAGACATTCCTTCTCGGAACACAGGTACATACAATTCCGCAATAACTTTGAACGAATAGTTAAGAATAAGACATACAGAAACCTGCGGAACATGGACTGGGAGCAGTTCGGTAAAGAGGTCGAAACAAACCTACCACGACTACCCAAGATAGCCTCACTAGACAAATTAGAGAAGCCCCTGGAGACCCTCAATAAAAATCTGGTGGCGGCATATCATAAAACTTGTAGACCATCCCAAGAGAAGAAGAGACACACGCCCCCGTGGTGGACTCCAGAACTCAAAGGAATAAGGAAAGACGTACTAGAACTCTTCAAGCTCGCAAAACAAGCGGAAGAAGAGCTAGTATGGATAGAATACAGAATAAGGCTTCGAGACTTTAAGAAAAAAGTACGAGTAGCTAAGAGACACGCATGGCCAAACTTCTGTTCAGGCATTGAGAAGACAGCTGACACTGCAAGGTTAAGGAAGCTGCTAGCTCGCCAATAGACGGTGCAAAGCCAATTAAAAACAGAAGACGGCAGATGGACGGAAGGCAGTGAAGATGCGGCAAATGTGCTCATAGAGGCACACTTCCCTAACTGCACAGAACTAAACACAAACACACAAACGATATCTCCAACCACAAGGATGGAAATTCCGGAAGATATCACAACAACGCGAAGGATAATGTGAGCCATAGACTCCTTTGAGAGCTACAAATCACCAGGTCCAGACGGGATATTCCCGGCCATGCTGCAGAAGGTCAAACACGTGATCACTCCATGGCTGAGGGAAATATTTAGAGGATGCCTTAGTTATGGCTATGTGTCGGTGGCCTGGAGGACAGCGCGGGTAATTTTCCTGCCCAAAGCTGGAAAATGTAGCCACGTTGTACCTAAAGACTACAGACCAATAAGCCTGACTTCGTTCCTACTAAACACACTAGAAAATCTGATAGACCTGCACATAAGAGAGAATACAGTGATGACTCTAGAACAGAACCAACACGCTTATACGAAGGGCAAATCGGTGGAAACTGCGCTACACTCCCTCGTAGCAACCATCGAGAAAGCACTTCACCATAAAGAATACGCTCTAGGCGCATTTCTGGATATCTCAGGCGCATTTAATAATGTGTCGACGGAAGCAATAATGTACAGCCTCTTGGGTCCAGAACCTACTGAACAGCAGGAGAATACTTGCGGAATGGGGAACCACTACCACAATCAGGGAAGCAAAGTGTGGCACTCCCCAAGGAGGAGTGCTCTCACCCCCACTGTGGAACTTTTTGGTAAACGACCTGCTAAAGAAATTCAAACGGAAAGCCCCGAAGATAACTGCCTATGCGGACGACATAAGCATAATTATCCATCGACAATCAGCTCAGTCATGGACTACACACTCAAAGAGATACAAGCTATTGCCACAGAAGCCGGGCTGAGTATCAACGCGAACAAGACGGACCTTATTCTCTTCACCAAGAGATACAAGGTACCACGCTGGACGCCACCGAAAATAAACGATAAAATGCTGATACCAAGGGAAAGTATCAAATACTTGGGAACAGTAATAGATAGCAAATTGAGTTGGAAGCTCAATGTGGAGGAAAGGGTGAAGAAGGCCACCAATGCACTCTATACATCGCAAAAGATGTTGGGTAGCACTTGGGGACTGTCACCAAGACTGACACATTGAGTTCCCATCTCGGTTGTGCGCCCCATACTGCTCTATGGAATACTGGTATGGTGGAAAGCCACAGCGAAGTCCAAATACCTTGAACGAATGGAAAAAACCCAGCAACATGCACTGATGTGCATCACAGGGGCGCTGAGAACTACACCAACTAAGGCACTACAGATTATGCTCAATGTTAACCCAGTGGACATACAAGCACGCCTTACGGCAAGAAAGACGGCACAACGGCTATACACGATAGGCAACCTGACGATACATAGCTACGGGCACAGTACAATTGGAAGGGGGACAGAAGTCGAAACAGACCAAATGACCCCAAGAAACAATTTCAACTTCACGCCCACTTGATGACTGGCGCTCAGGAGCAGAGCGGTCAGCCATAAACATATACACAGACGGCTCAAAAACGAAGGAGGGAGTCGGCGCAGCAGTATACTGTGCCGAACCACTAATGAGCATGTCATACAAACTCCCGGACCACTGCAGCATTTTCCAAGTGGAGATATTCGCAATAAGGAAAGCAGCAGAAGCAGTCCTACAAACTAACACAAAATACGATGAAGTAAACATATTCGTGGACAGTCAGGCAGCAATTAAAGCCCTACAGGCCCATTACATAAGCTCTCAGAATGTCCTGGCGAGCAGGGAAGCACTAGATGCACTCGGCATTTTTAAAAAAGTGCGCATCTATTGGATTCCAAGCCATCAGGGATTCGAGGGCAACGAGATAACAGACACGTTGGCTAAGCAAGGTGCAACGGGACTCAACAGTGATTCTGCGGATGTTCCGATCTCACTGCGAACGCTACACTCATACATGGAAATACAAGCACGGGATACAGCAGCACTAAGGTGGACAAACACCTCTGACTGCAAAATCTCTAAAATAATGTGCAATACATATAATGTTAAACTAACGCAATACATGCTAAAACTTAAAAGGCATGACTGCCGAAGGCTTGCGGGTCTCTTGACGGGACACTGCCTAACCGCGGTACACATGAAAAGGCTTGGCTTAACGGATAACGACGAATGCAGGAAATGCAAGGATACAGGTGTCAAAGAGACGTTAGAGCACCTCCTCTGCAGCTGCCCTGCACTGGCAGCAGAACGACTACGCCACTTCAAAGCTCCCTTTCTTGCCTCGCTCGATGAAGCCAGCAAGAAAGAACCTAAGAAACTTCTAGCGTTTGCTAGAAGCACTCACATTCCGCAGGACCACACAACGAGATAATCCTAACCATCTCCAACCACCGGCCCCACTAAGGACCCCTTTAGCGGTCTATGTGTGACATTCCCCCTTGGGAGGGTCAGCCGGTCTAACCTAACCTTACCTAATTTAGCATCCACTCAACATTCCTCAAAAGAAAGTTCCTTTCGGCCGCGCTTTGACATTCTTGAATTAAAATAAATCTTTGACTTTAGCCAATCCGTATAGGTATTTACAAATCGACTGTGTGTCCGACTTGATCTTATACATCGACACTTAAACCCACGGATGAAATCATTCATTTCGCTCTCGAATTCCGCTACAGCATCATCTAACGGCTTAACAATATTCCTCACGTATTCAGATAAGAAAGATAACTTGTCCGTATAATTTGTTTGGCGCTGTCTTTCATTATATCGTAGAGTTGAAGGCGAGTAAATTCGATTGAATTTGCATGTTCTTAAGTGATGAAACATATTATATTTTAAATTATTATTATATATTTACTATATACCGGTTACAAACAAGCACCCTAGCTAAAGAGGAGAAACACAATTCAAAGCGTTCTGTTTATTACACATTGAAGAGACACATATATTTTATATAATGACACAGTAAGACAATCACAATGACACGTTCACAGTTAATAAGAGTAATCTAGTGTATACGCTGTTCTTCGCTTTCCATATCTTCGTAAACTATATTTAATAATAAAGCTGAGCTTAAAGTTAATCTTTCACTAATTAATTACAATTGAAAGACAGCTTACAGCTGACCAAAACAGCTCACCGAAACAGGTGACCAACACTCAAAAATAAAAATAAAAACAAATAAACAAATTCAAATAACTCTCCTTGGGCAGAACGGGTCGCAAAACCCCTTGGTGGGCACTTAGTTAGATATGTGACACATAAACTAAAAAAATAATGGTTACGTTTGAAGCCACTCTTACCTATCTAAAGATAAAATTACCTCTAATTTTACAGGTACTTTTTATTAAAAATTTTTTCCCAATATTTACTAAAAACTTTCGATTCGAAAAAATTTACGAAAATTTTTAAGAATTCAAATTTATTGTTTGTATTTTCAGTTTTAATTTTTTGCGTGAAATTTGTCATCAAAAGTGACAAAAAATATAAATTTTTCGGATTTCGAAAAACGAAAACACAAAGTTTCAACTTTGACGTCACATTACAGGGTATCTATTAGACATAGGGCCATAATTTTTTCACTTCCCAATGCAGAATTTTATTTACTTTCACTTCATATTAATTTGATTCCGCAAATCCAAAATTTGTATTTTGAATTAATCGTCACTTTTGGGGTCTCTCACCGCAGTGTGCGACATTTCGTCGCGTTTTGTAATTATTACAGAAGGTTTATTCATAATTTCCCACAACATCTACGTCATTTGACCAGATTATGCAGAAAGAATTTCCAATTCGAATGGGCAAAAGAATGCGAAGACGCATTCAAATACTTAAAAAAGGCATTAATGAAGCCTACATCGTTACAATACCCTGATTTCAGCAAAGAATTTTGCATAACCACAGATGCAAGTATACATGCATGTGGCGCTGTACTAACCCAAGAGTACAGCGGGGTACAATTACCAATCGCATACGCTTCTCGAGCTTTCACGCAGGGAGAGAGCAATAAATCAACAACATATTAGAAATTAGCTGCTATTCACTGGGCAATAAAACACTTTAGACCATATGTTTATGGCAGGCATTTTCTAGTTAAAACAGACCGTAGACCATTAACTTACCTTTTCTCAATAAAAAATATAACATCAAAGTTAACAAGAATGAGACTAGATTAAGAAGAATATCAGTTTACAGTAGAATACTTCAAGGGAAAGATAACCATGTAGCAGACGCTCTATCCAGGATTAACATTGGCTCATTAATAAAACAAGTAAGAAGGCTCTAGTCGGGAGAGCCCGACTAGAAGATACCCTGAACCCAGTTGCAATAAATATATATAATTTATATAAGACTTTGGTATACTGGCTTAGCTTCCATCGATTAAGCTCAATATCTCCGGTGTTTCTCAACCGATTTGGACGAAATTTTCAGAAAAGTTCTATCATTATCCATTACAACCCTCATTTTTAGATTTTCCAAATTCGATATTTTATTGTTATCGATATTATGTGTAAATTGGAAACCAGAATAGTTATCGATAATTTGAAGCAAACTTGTTCTGCTCATGGTATAGGAGAACTTAAATACAAAATCAGAAGTCCCTAGCTCTTGTAGTCTCTGAGATCCACGCGTTCATACAGACGGACAGACGGTCAGACGGACAGACGGACAAACGGACAGACAGACGGACATGGCTATATCGTCTCGGCTGTTGATGCTGATCAAGAATATATATACTTTATAGGGTCGGAGATGCTTCCTTCTGCCTGTTACATACTTTTGCACAAAACCATTATATCTTATTTACCCATTTTATGGGATAAGGGTATAAAAATATAGGAATATAAAGTTGAACCAAACGAGATCATCAAATCGACAGCAAAACATCACCGCAGATGAAAAATAATATTGCAAAAGCATGAAAAAGAGCCCAATGTCTCTGAAGTCATTAGTAATAATGACGTAAAGAAATTTGTGAAAATAAAATTTGGAAAATCAAATCGTTAGTTAAAGAAGGGAAAAGAATTATTTCACAATTTTCGATCTGTATTTTAGTGAAAAGCTCCACTTAGGTCAATTTTTTCAAAGGCTTAATTCAAAAGCCGGAATACATAAAATTGTTGATTTACAGTGAACAAATTTTCGAGTTTGTATCACTTAAAGAATTTAAAAATATGAGTAATAAATATTTAAACAAATTAAAAGTAGCGCTTCAAACAAAAGTGACACAAGTACACAAAAATGACGAAAGTCAAATTAAAGCAATATCATGACTATCCTATGGAAGGAGGCCATACAGGGATTATGCGAACCCTGTTGAAAATACTATTTCTGGCCTCAAATTACTAAGACAATTACAAAGTATGTGGAAACATGTATCAAATGCCAACAAGCAAAAACTACAACGCATACTAAAGCACGATTGATTATAACGGGAAAGCCAAGTACAGCTTTTGACACTGTCTTAATAGATACCATTTGTCCATTACCTCGTACAGAGAATGACAACGTGTATGCAGCCACAATTATTTGTGAACTCGCGAAATATCTAGTTACAATACCAATAGCTAATAAAACAGCAAAAACAGTAGGCAGACCTATATCTCTTGTACTTAAGTACGGTCCTATGAAGACGTTCATTACGGACATGGGTACTGATTACAAAAATTCACTTATAAATAACGTACTATCAACCGCTCACTATCACTAGACTTTAGACATAGATGATTGGGACGTATGGTTGAATTTTTATACCCTTAACCCATAAAATGGGTAAATAAGGGTATAATGGTTTTGTGCAAAAGTATGTAACAGGCAGAAGGAAGCATCTCCGACCCTATAAAGTGTATATATTCTTGATCACATCAACAGCCGAGACGATATAGCCATGTCCGTCTGTCCGTCTGTCTGTCCGTCTGTCCGTCTGTCCGTCTGACCGTCTGTCCGTCTGTCCGTCTGTATGAACGCGTGGATCTCAGAGACTACAAGAGCTAGAGACTTCTGATTTTGTATTTAAGTTCTCCTATACCATGAGCAGAACAAGTTTGCTTCAAATTATCGATAACTATTCTGGTTTCCGATATACACATAATATCGATAACAATAAAATATCGAATTTGGAAAATCTAAAAATGAGGGTTAAAGTAATGGACAATGATAAAACTTTTCTGAAAATTTCGTCCATATCGGTTGAGAAACACCGGAGATATTGAACTTAATCGATGGAAGCTAAGCCAGTATACCAAAGTCTTATATAAATTAAATATATTTATTGCAACTGGGTTCAGGGTATCTTCTAGTCGGGCTCTCCCGACTAGAGCCTTCTTACTTGTTTCATCTTTTCTTTCAATACAACACCGTCGACAGTACATAAATACTGTCCAAACGAGCTTGTGTTTAGAAGACCTCCAAGTCAATTTGCAGAATTTAATAGATAAGCTTGAATACGTTCAGTATATAGCATTGACGATTATGCTAAATTTAAGTTTAGATTAGAATTTGCTCACAAAAGAGAAAAAACCATGCCAGAATTAGAAAAACAAAAAAGTAAAATAGAATATGATAAAACAATATATGACATAGAACTCGAGATAGGAACTTTAGTATTACCAAAGAATGACACAGCTCATAACATGGATAATAAGTATTTAGGTCCTTACAAAGAAATAAACATAGAAGATAGAAATAAAGTAAAGATGGACGTAAATAAGAAGAAGCACCAAATGGTTAATATAAACAGAATAACATTACTTAGAAAATAAATTAATAAATTAAATAAATTAAAGTATTTAATTAAATTAAAAAGATGATTATATCATTTCAATCAAAATCACTAAATAAGATAAACAAAATTTTTCTTAAGTATTAAAAATTTTTTAATTACAACTAATATATTTTCAAATTATATTTTTACAACAATAAAGAGTGACAAAAATATAATAATAAATATAAAACATATATCGAGAGTGCACTGTACCCAGTGTCTGTCAAATATATTGCACAGCAACACTTTGTTGCTACGTAAACTTAAAACCAAACAACGACACTTTGTCGTTACATAAACGTAATTTAAGTACCTAGTACTACTCTCGCTCTCTATTCTATGCATAATATATATATATACATATATATATATATATATGTATATACTATAAACTTATATATATTTCTACCAACTTTGAGCTAGAGACACCAAATTTTGTATGAAAATAGCAATTGACATACCACAAAGATATGCCTCAAAAATTTGGATGCCACGCCCAACCATACCGCTCCCAGCCCCCCTTTCCCCACCTTTTACAAACTTTGAGCTAGAGTCACCAAGGTTGGTATGAAGATAGCAATTGACATTCCACATAGATCTGCAGTAAAACTTTGGCAGCCAAGCCCACCCATTCCGCCCCAGCCCCCCTCTTCCACTTTTACAAGCTTCGAGCTAGAGTCACCAAATTTGGTATGAAGATAGCCATTGACATCCCACAAAGATCTGCATCAAAAATGTGGATGATACGCCCACCAATACTGCCCCATCCCTATTTTCCCCACCTTTGACAAACTTTGAGCTAGAGTCACCAAGTTTGGTATGAAGATAGCAATTGACATTCCACATAGATCTGCAGCAATAATTTGGAT
Organism: Scaptomyza flava; assembly: GCA_030179655.1. NCBI lineage: Eukaryota > Metazoa > Arthropoda > Insecta > Diptera > Drosophilidae > Scaptomyza > Scaptomyza flava. The sequence continues at coordinate 769,935 of JARNME010000076.1, forward strand.
GCCACGCCAACCCATACCGCTCCCAGCCCCCCTTAACCTACCTTTTACAAACTTCGAGCTAGAGTCACCAAATTTGGTATGAAGATAGCAATTGACATTCCACAAAGATCTGCATCAAACATTTGGATGCCACACCCACCCAATCCGCCCCCAGCCCCCCTTTCCACCAAATTTGGAAGGAAGATAGCTGGTGGCATCCCCATCTGCATCGGAGATTTTTTTAGGCAGCGTACACTCCTGCCGCATCCGTAACCCTTTGCAATCAGGCCTCTTATTAACGGTTTTTATACTGGTAACGAGTATACCGCGGTATGATGCGTCCTACTGCAACGTTCCCACATGTTTTTATACCCTTAACCCATAAAATGGGTAAATAAGGGTATAATGGTTTTGTGCAAAAGTATGTAACAGGCAAAAGGAAGCATCTCCGACCCTATAAAGTATATATATTCTTGATCAGCATCAACAGCCGAGACGATATGGCCATGTCCGTCTGTCCGTCTGTCTGTCCGTCTGTCTGACCGTCTGTCCGTCTGTCCGTCTGTATGAACGCGTGGATCTCAGAGACTACAAGAGCTAGAGACTTCTGATTTTGTATTTAAGTTCTCCTATACCATGAGCAGAACAAGTTTGCTTCAAATTATCGATAACTATTCTGGTTTCCGATTTACACATAATATCGATAACAATAAAATATCGAATTTGGAAAATCTAAAAATGAGGGTTGTAATGGATAATGATAGAACTTTTCTGAAAATTTCGTCCAAATCGGTTGAGAAACACCGGAGATATTGAACTTAATCGATGGAAGCTAAGCCAGTATACCAAAGTCTTATATAAATTAAATATATTTATTGCAACTGGGTTCAGGGTATCTTCTAGTCGGGCTCTCCCGACTAGAGCCTTCTTACTTGTTTTTATTAAGTTTTCTGAAGCCTATTACTAAACGTTATTTCGTATTTCCTTGCTCGTCAGTCCCTTTTTTATTTGCAACCCAAATAGGATTGCTGTATGGTGACCGAGATGTTTGGATAACCCCGTCTCTTAACATAGTTTGTTTTCCTGAATGTACAAACCAGAGGCACCCATCGAGCATGGGTACAATTTTGAATATATGAGGTCCTCGTTACATGTCCGGATAGTAGCAATAATATTAGTGGTGTATGGAAGAGCCTCGTTTGGTTCTGCAAATTCACCTGTTCGGTTTCCTTACATTAATTGCAATTTTCCGTTAATATTTTGGGGTACTTCTATATCTTCAATACTAGTCAAATTTACGTCAGATTTAAAAAAAAATTTAAGTTTTTCAGGGTCGTTATAAGCTACATAAATTTTTGTTTTTAAGGTCAAGTACAAGTTAAATTTGTTTAAGTAAGTCAAGTCCAATTATTCCGTTAAATGTTGTGAGTTTTGGTAATAGGAAGCATGTCGTATGGTATGGTGTTTTGTTTATGGAGTTGTAACCGCGGATTGACTTTACATGGAATTATTTACTGACGGGAATAATTTTAGTATTCGTTATCTTCAGTGTCAGGTGGGGCATAGTCTGAGGATATATAGATGTTTATCCCATGTTTCCGTCCTGTATACCTTCCACTGCTATTGTTTGGTCTTTTATTTGCCTGTCCCAGACTTTTGTATGCATCGGATTTAGCGATTTGCAGTTTGAATTGCCACTGATTGTTCTGAATTTGTCTATAAGGTTGACCGCCTTGTTGGTTTTTAGGTGGGTTGTCTAAAACGTGAAGAGCTGTTGATGTCCATTGGCTGGACTTGATCTTGTTTAGGTGGTTGTCCTTGTCTTTTATTGAAATGAGGATTTTCAACTTCCTGATTTAATCTACCATCTGGTATTATGCTTCTTTTCCTGTCCTGTTGTCTTTGTTCAGAATTTTGAGTTTTTTCTTCAATGCTTCGAGAAAAATTACTAGCGAACATGTATCACTTATGGTTAGCCTCGACTTTTTGGGCTAATGCTAAGGCAGAAGAAAAATCGGATCGGTCTTGCTGAAAATAGAACGCCGCTTAACGACTTTCTGGTTCCCGAAATAAATACGCGTAGCACATCTGCTCTGTATTTTTCATTCATTGGAGCGGTTACGGTGCTGTCGAAGGTCAAGATAGTTTTGTTTATAAGTAAAGTCAGGTTTTCTCTACCTTGTTATAATATTGCAGCAGAGTCATATTTCCTGGTCGTTTGTCAACGTACGTGAAATCTAAACGATTAATTATGGTCTTAAAATTGAGAGAAGTTTTAAAAGATGAAAGAATCATATCGGCTGAACCTTTGATTTTGATCTAAATTATTCCAAAAGTTTGGAAATGTTTGGAACTATCCTCGTACCTTTCGTAAACTTAATATGCGGTATGTGCCGCTTTTCTCCATAAAACGTATGTCTCATTTTCACCCTCGAAGTCCAGCAGGGACTTTATTACGTCTAAAGTCTCTTTGCACATGACACTTATTAAGATTTCGGCATTCTTATGTGTCTCTTCTTCAGGTGTTCCGATATTTAAACTACCTTAGCGTTCTCTAATATCTTGTTGCTATTGATAAAAACTGGGTTCTTGCGAGTTGCGGTTCGGCGAGTGCGATTGAGACTGCGGCTTCTTAAATAATATAATTGCTAGTTGCTAGTTCATTGCCATATCGAAAAGGCTTTGAGTTTTACTCTGATTTACTGAGCTTCTAAGTTTTTTGAATGAAGCTAGTAAGTCCTATAAATCACTGTCAAACATATGTCTTATATACACAAAGAATAAAGGACTTTTGATCCGTTTTTGTTTTCGAATTTTATTTTAAACTTTGCAAGAATTTTTTTAAACTTGTGCCTATAATTTTTGATTCCGGTCAACACACACAATTTTATGGAATTTTTCTTTGTATATAATTTTATTATTTTAATTCAAAAATTATTTATAAAAAGAAGTGGAAACGTTGCAGTCGGACGCAACCGACTGCGGTATACTCGTAACCAGTATTAAAACCGGTAAAAAGAGGCCTGATTACAAAGGGGTACGGATACGGAAGGGGTGTACGCTGCCTTAAAGATTCTCAGAAATAGATGGCTATCTTTCTTTCAAATTTGTTAACTCTAGCTCAAAGTTTGTTAGTGGTGGGGGAAGTGGGCTGGGGGCGGTGTCGGTGGGCTTGGCATCCAAATTTTTGAGGCCGATTTTGTCATCATGTCAATTGCTATCTTCATACCATGTTTGGTGACTCTAGCTCGAAGTTTGTAAAAGGAGGTGAAAGGGGGGCTGAATGCTTTATGGGTGGGCATGGCAACCAAATTTATGATGCTGATCCTTGTGGGTAGTCAATTGTTATCTCAATACAAAATTCGGTAACTCTAGCTCAAAGATTGTAAAAAGTTGGAAAAAGGGTGGAATGGGTGGGTGGAATGGGTGGGCGTGGCTCCAAAATTTTTATGCAGTTTTTTGAGGGCTGCTGTCTTCTTAACAAACTTGGTAGCTCTACCTTTAAGGATATGCAAAATATGTGGATTAATCGGTTTTGAGTTATCGAATTTACCGATTTGCCAGCCTCCCAGTTATCGTAGAGTCCCGTTCTTGACACTTTAAATTACTTTACCATAGATAAAGAGAATTGGAAAATTTCAAGTCACTAGCTTAAAAGGTGTGGAAAAAAGTTGGGTTCAGACCAGCAAGATTATAATTTTATTCTTGTGGATGTCAATGAACTCTCCACTTAAATGATTTGTTTGCAAACTCAATTGTGCTGCTGTCGCCTGTTGATGTTCTTCGCTTTTGTTATTTTGATGCCGCTAATTGATGAACTTTTATGTTGCATCCGACGCACAGTGGGGCCATTTGAGTTTTTTCGTTTCAGAAATCATAAATTTGAGCCAAATGATATAATTTTTTAAGTGCCTATTTATGGGTATGCAAAGTTGAAATTTGTGGAAGAATCAATTTATGGAAAAAAAAAATATTTTAAATATATATTTTTTATATTAAAATTTTGGATTTACTATGTTTTGATGTTAAAGGACGGTTTACAATGCTTAGCTTGGATTGAAGCTTTTAAAAATCTGATATGTATGCTGATAGTTTACAATGTCAGCGTGAACAATGCAATCAGCTGATTCGAACTCAACTAACACATGTGCAATGGCTCAAAAATCAACGATTTTTTTTTTTCATTTAACAATGATTTTATTGTTATATATTCGTTAATATGTACCAAATAAATATTAAAAAGTGAATTCTATTATCATTTGCCTCAGTTTTGAGCAAAATAGAGGCAAAAACCTTGTAGCTTTCAAGCACATGTTACTAATTTCAAAAATACGCCATCTATTGGCAGCTTTACAAACTAAATTTTTGAAAAGCTTTTTTCCACTCCAAGCTGAGATGCAAGCGAAAGCGGTTACAGATTGAGAGTGAGTGAGACGAACTTATGTGAAAAATATGCGTGGTAGACAGAAGCAAAACATTTTCCAATCTCACGCTGACATTGTAAACCCTACTTAATGATTTCATGATTTAAAATTAATATTACAATTATTAAAATAAAAATATATATATAAACATTTGTTTTTCAGGTACATTTCAATTTTTTAAAATATGTTCATCAATATCCCTAAAATAAGGTATATCAAAAAGTCTAATATTTTCTGAACTTAAAGTATCTCCGAAAGAGGTCCACAACATGAAGCCACACACCACCGATGGATCCCAAGGCTCCACTTGGTGTGGTAGGCCCTCGGCTAATGTACCACGAGCCCCTATGTAAGCACACCAGCATATTCCAAGCTGAGGTATGTGCAATCGGTAGGTGTGTGGACTTTAATCTAAAGCGTAACTATCGGAATAAGGATAAAGCCATCCTATCTGATAATCAAGCAGCAATAATGGCACTAAGTAAGACCGAAATCAGGTCAAAGGTAGTTCGTGAGGTACGAACCAAGCTAGACACTCTGGGATCACAAAATAGGCTTGCCCTAAGATGGGTCCCGGGACATGTCGACATGGCGGTGAACGAACAGGCAGACAAGCAAGCAAGGCTGGGGGCAGCGACACCCCTAATAGGACCCGAACCGTACTGTGGTATGGGAAGAAGCACAATACGGCAAGAGCTTAGGAATGAAGAGAGACTTCTGCGCAGCACAAGCTGGGCAAGGACACCAGGACTCAGACAAGCAAAGCTTGTCTTGGGTAGCTATAACCTCAAACGGTTTAAGCAAGTATTATCAATGGTTAAAAATAGACTAAGGATACTCACCGGACTCTTGACAGGACATTGTAGACTACGAAGTCACCCGGTAAACTAGGTATATTTAGCAGCGAGATTTGCAGATTCTGTGAAATGGAAGGAGAATCCTCCTTGCACATTATAGCAGAATGCGTAGCCTTAATAAGGAAAAGAAGTAGTTCTCTTGGAAAACATATTGTACAACTTAGCGATTTAGAAACCATAGACCAAACAAAGGTACTTGCTTTTATGCAACAACTGGGCCTGATGGAAGAGCTATAGGCCAAGGAAGGGGCACAATAGATCTATTTGGTCGCGGTGTACTCAACCCAATATAATAATATAATATGAAGTTTCTTTAAATGCTATGAATATTAATTTTAATAATAGTAACCGAAGGTAAAGTGAATATTGGGTTTGTGCTATGTACTTCATATCCGTCTGTATGAAAGCAAATTTTTTCCACACCTTTCAATCTAGGGGCTTGAAACTTCAAATTCTTTTTATCTATGTCCGGGACAGGTAAAGTGTCAAGATTGTGGTTCTAAGGTAACTGGGGGGCTGAAATATCGATAAATTCGATAACTCAAAACTGATACATCCACATATTTAGCTCATCTTACAGCTAGCACTACCACACTTGGTAAGAAGATAGCTACTTGCATACATCAAAAAACTGCATTACAAATTTTGGAGCCACGCCCACCCTTTCCGCCCCCAGCTAATTGGTATAACTTTTTTATAAACCAATAAAAAAATTTTAAATTAGTGTACTTTGTTAAAAAACTATCAAATTATGTTTTTATTATAGGTATGTTTTAATTTTATTTAATTTGCTTATAGCAATTTGCATTATGTTATATAAAAAATTTAAATTAAGCTTGTCCCGATGATGGATTAAGCAAACACAAACACAGATCATATAGATATAGCCGGTAGAACACAAAAGTCATCTCCATGATTTTGTTTCGGCCTTATAAAAAGCTTTTTTAAGTCAATATTATAAGATTAAGTCTTAGTACTCACTATATACATATCTAAGAATGTTTTTTGTGTGTCACTATTTTGAAAGCCTTAAGAAGTTCGTGTAGCTGGTATAATAAATCATGTTTTAACAAAACATCATCGTTAATTGAGATTACTTTTCTTTTTTTTAATTTTTTCTGATTATGTTCTATCTCAGCTATAATTTATTTTGCTTTTACATTCATTAAATTTTAATACTCGATACCGAAGGTAAAGAGTATATTGGTTTTGTGCAATGTCCGTCATGGTGTCTGTCCGTCTGTCCGTCCGTATGTGTGCAAGTTTTTTCCACACCCTACAAGCTAGGGACTTGAAACTTTCCAATTCTCTTTATCTATGGGATAGTATATTAAAGTGTCAAGATTGGGGTTCTACGATAACTGGGGGGCTGGCAAATCGATAAATTCGATAACTCAAAAACGATAAATCCGCATATTTCACACACCCTTACAGCTAGAACTACCAAATTTGGTAAGAAGATAGCTACTAGCATTCCCCAAAAAACTGCATCAAAAATTTTGGAGCCACGCCCCCCCATTCCGCCCCCAGACCCCCCGCATTTTAAAGTCAAAAAAGCCTATATCTCCCACAGTTTTTGAGCTAGAGCCACCAAATTTGGTGCCAATTTAGCTGATGATGACCCCCCAAAAACTGCACCAAAAGTTTGGATACCACGCCCACCAATACCGCCCTAGCCGCCCCCATCTGCCCCAACGCTTCGTCAAAAACGGGAATGCGTGTATCTTCCAGAGTAGTGGAGCTAGAGCCACCAAATTTGGTAGGAAGATAGCTGGTAACGACCCCAAAAGAACTGCATCAAAGTTTTGGAGCCACGACCACCCATCCCGCCCCCAGCCCCCCCGCATTTAGAAATCAGAAAAGCCTATATCTCCCAAAGTTTTTTAGCTAGAGTCACCAAACTTGGTGCCAAGATAGATGATGATGACCCCCCAAAAACTGCATCAAAAGTTTGGATGCCACGCCCACCAATACCGCCCTAGCCACCCTCATCTGCCCCAACGCTTCGTCAAAAACGGGAATGCGTGTATATTCCAGGGTAGTGGAGCTAGAGCCACCAAATTTGGTAGGAAGATAGCTGGCAACGACCCCCAACAATCTGCATCAAAGTTTTGGAGCCTAGCCCATCCGTTCCGCCCCCCTTTCCCCACCTTATACAAACTTTGAGCTAGAGTCACCAAATTTGGTATGAAGGTAGCATTTGACATTCCACAAGGATCTGCAGCAAAAATTTGGATGCCACGCCCAACCATACCGCCCCCAGCCCCATAGCCCCCTCTTTCCCCACCTTATACAAACTTTGAGCTAGAGTCAACAAATTTGGTATCAAGGTAGCATTTGACATTCCACAAGGATCTGCAGCAAAAATTTGGATGCCACGCCCAACCATACCGCCCCCAGCCCCCCTTTCCCCACTTTATACAAACTTTGAGCTAGAGTCACCAAATTTGTTATGAAGATAGCAATTGACATTCCACAAAGATCTGCATCAACAATTTGGATGGTATTCCACCCATACCGCCCCCAGCCCCCCTTTCCCCACTTTATACAAACTTCGAGCTAGAGTCACCAAATTTGGTATGAAGATAGCAATTGACATCCCACATGGATGGGCATCAAAATTTGTAATACTGGTATCGAGTATACCGCAGTCGGTTGCGTCCGACTGCAACGTTTCCACTTGTTTCCTATAAATATTGTTACTTTCATGAATAAAGTTCAGTTCTTTACTTTGTACCAACAAACCAAGTATTTTACTCATCACCAAGGAATTCCCCCTCCGTAGTCCACCTAGTTACAAGTGCTAGTTGCGACGCCTTTTTAGCAGTCAGTTTATGTACTGAATGCTTACAAAACAAATATACACAAACAAGGGAAATAGCGAGAGGAGACTCCGTCTTATGCCATCCGCCGATTTCTCAAATATCTAATCCCTGTGAAATCGAATCGTAGCGTGTCTAACACCGCGCGCGCGTGTATAACCATTCACGCGACTATATATATATATGTTTCGTGGCTCTCGTTTTGTCTCACGTGGCAATGCATAACACGTGAGGAGGGTTTAGGTTATTTGAATTCACTTTATTCGACTCCGCTCGTACTTACTTATTCTACGTTCTACGCCTTACAAATTCCTGTCTATATCTTGTGCACTTTCCTTCGCAGTGTCTGTCTAAATGTCTATTTCCGCGTAGTAGATAGTACATCTTTACTTTAAAGCAGTCTCTTAGATCTCACGTCCGCACTCTTGTTGCTCTACTGGACAATTGATCCGCTGGGCTCGCGCTCGGCCTGAGCTTGCCTTCGTCGCTGCCTTCGTCGCTTGTGGATCGCGAAATTTGTGAATGTGGGTCGTGAGAATGCGGCTGTTCGGCCCCTCTGCTCTCTTACGCTAGCTTGCCCTTGTTCTCTTATGCTAGCTTACCCTTTCTCTCTTGCTTATCTTCTTATCGTTGATTATATTTCATACAAATGTTATATTAGTAGCTTACGTTTATATGTAAGTTATAAAGTCTTCTAGACTATGATTATTATGACTAAGAATATAAATGAAAATATGACTCTTAGAATATAAAAATATTGCTGCTATAATAATGTGAATGTGGGGAGGCCTGTGGACAGCCTACCTCACACCACCACCCCCTCCCCCTCCCTTTCTACGAGGCTGTGACCTTCCCTTCGGGATGTTTGGTCACGTTGTAGACGGCTGCACCACCGTTGCCCTCTCGCGTCTTCCTGTCTTTGGTTTCTTTCCTAGCCATTTTTCTATCTTCTGTATCGCAACTGGTGACAGCACTTCGCCCATTGGTAGCACGTTCCACGAGCATGGGGTTTGTGCCTGGGTTCGTTGAGTGGTTCCCGTTGCCCGTTCCTCCCAGACCGACTAAACATTGTTTTCGTCAAACTGAGGCCTTTCGCGTTTTGTGATCGTTACACCGCCTGATTGGTGTTGGGTACCTTCGAAGCAGTCGTAGTACGTTGTCACCTGGAACCATCTGCGTCGGTTGTTCCATTTATTTCTTTCCAGCGCGCTCTTGATAGCTGGAATGGCGGTTGCTGTTAATATATTTTTATTTGGCAGCACCACCCACGAATCTGGGATGTCCCAGCGGATAACGGGGCACATCCTTTGGGGGTTCGGTTTCCGGCTGAATGACGGTATGTTGTCTGTTTCCATTTGGGCTTCCAGTCCTTCCTCCCATCCCTATACTCCTTCGAATTCATCTTCCCTCTCGTTCCGTGTGCGTTTGGCGTTTCGGGTTTCGATCCTGTTGTTATCTCCGCTGCTCGTATCCGGGGTTGGTGCTCTCTGATGTGCCACTTGATCGTCTTGTAAGCTTCCTTCTTCGATAGCCTTTAGCTTGACTGGTGAGGGTGGGTCTTCCACACACGGTGCCTTAGCGTCTGGTGCCGTGATGATTATTGATGTGGTCTTCGTCATCTTGAGGACGACGGCGCCTTCCAGCCTGTATACTGATGCCTCTTCGTGTGTATACATAGTGTGCAAAAATGTGGGAGGCGAGTTTTCCCTCTCGTGCTGTGCGTGTTTCGGTTGACCCCGACGTGGGTCTCGTGAACGCTGGTGTGCGCTTGGGTCGTCGTTTTCGGCTGCGTAACCCTCGCTATCCGTACGTGACCGCTGTCCGTAGCCACCCGTTTCGCCAGCTCCCTCGACTGTCGTGTCCGACTCTTCTTCGCCGGTACTATTCGGCTCCTCCTCGCTTCTTCCGTCGCTATCCGTACGTGACCGTTGTCCGTAGGCACCCGTTTCGTCGGCTCGTTCGACCGTCGTGTCTGACTCTTCATCGTCCCGAGTGTCTGTGTCCTCGCCGCTGCTAATCAGAATGACGTTATCCATCTCTATCTGAAATGTTGGTGAACTTGTTACACTTTTGTTTTGTATTTCAAACTAGATTGGGTGTCAGTGAAGGGATTTTTTTTTTTTTTTTGAAAGTGGGGAAAAATAAGTTATGATAAAAAAAACCCGTTTTGGCGATTTTAGATGCGTTTTACGTTGACGATGGGCTTTCATCTGGTTCGTCCTCATGTTGTTGGCTAGCTTCATGATCGTCGTTTTCTTGGGGAAAAGGCTTTAGTTGCGAAATGCTGGCAGTCCGTCTCTTGCGTTCTCCAAGTTTTACCAGACGTACTACGTTTGGTGACACGAACTTCTCCACGCGATAGGGTCCGTCGTACTTCGCAGCTCACTTCGCGGCAAACCCATCACTAGCTTTAGACAACTGGTGTGTTCTCAGCAGTACCAATTCGTTGAGACTGGGTTGTAATTCCTGCCCTGGTCTTTCGAAGTTGGTCTCGTTGCTGGTTACTTTGCGCTATGTCGAACACCTCTTTCAACCTGTTTGCCTTTTCCTATGGCGTTTTCGGTGTGCTTCCCGTGCCTGGAGTCTTCTCCTCATACAATGTGGCTGGCAGACGAGGTTCTCTTCCTGTATGGGGTGGTGTATTCAATCTCCACGCCCAGCGAATTCAAAAACTCTTTGAAGCTCCGAATTGTGAACTGCACTCCGTTGTCGCAGACGAACCTTTTGGGTACTCCGAACTGACATAAGATGCGCTCGCGAAAGGCCTTTTGTAATGTGGCTGCTGTCGCTCGTTTCATGGGAACCAATTCCACCCACTTCGTAGACGCGTAGTGGAACGCCAGCAACATCGTATTACCATGCTTTGATCGCGGCAGGGGCTCTACGAAATCTGCACACAGAATGGCCATTGGTTCTGCCGCTTTCACAAATTTTGACGTACCTTGCAGCATCCCGAAACATACCTGGCCAGTAGTAACGCTGCGATAGCCTTATGATCGTCTTGCGAATCCCTTGGTGCCCTGCCGTCGGTGCATCGTGGCATTCCTGTAGCACTCGTCTCTTGTGTTCGTCGTCGACGCACATCTTCCATGGAATTTTATCTTCGTCGTCTGCGTGGTGGCCTAAATGCCGGTTCAACTGTCCGTTTTCCTCGACGTAATCTGTATACTTGCTTGGTTCCTTGGCAATCTTATCCTTCATCCCTTGAATCATCTCCCTTGGGATTGTTGGAACGTCACTTGCTGGAGTTTCTCCAGCGGGTCTCGCGACAATGCATCTGCCACCACGTTTAGCTTTCCCTCCCTGTACCGTACGTCAAACTGGTATTGCTTGAGCTCCAAAGCTCAGTGTGCGATTTTTCCTGATCTGCTCTCTATGGAATCTAACCACTTTAACGCCATATGATCCGTTACCACATCAAAACGGTATCCTTCCATATAGCACTTCAGCTTTCGGATTGACCAAACTATCGCCAAGCACTCCTTCTCGGTTGTGGAATAGTTTTCCTCCGCCTTGGATAGCTTCCGTCTTGCGTAAGCTATGACCAGTTCTTGTTGGTTGATGGTCTGCGTCAGCACTGCTCCTAGGCCGTGATCGCTCGCATCCGCCTGCAAGGTAAACTTTTAGGTGAAATCGGGACATTCTAGAACAGGAGCGGTCGTCAGACAGTGTTTGAGGCTTTCAAACGCCGATTGCTGTTTTGCATTCCACGACCATTTCCTGGTTTTCTTCAGTAAGACTGTCATCGGCTGTACTACCTTTGTAAAGTTGGGAACGAAGCGCCTGTAACACGATGCCATCCCTAGGCAACGTCTGAGCTCCTTTAAACTCGTAGGAGCCTTCAGATTGTTTATGGCCTCCACCTTTGACGGGTCCGTCTGAATCCCCTCGTCGTTCACCAGATGTCCCAGATATATTAACTTTCTGCGGAAGAACGAGCACTTCTTTCTGCTTAACTTTAGATTGGCTGCCCTTAGCTGGCGAAAGACTTCCGGCAGGTTCTCTAAGTGTTGTTCTTTCGTCGCGCTCATCACGATGATATCGTCTGGGTAAGCGAACGCGTGTGGCTCTATTACCGGCCCGATTACCGTATCCAATGCTCTCTGAAAAGTCGCACCGGCTGAATGCAGTCCGAATGGCATGACTCGCCACATGGAATAGCCCTCAGCCGGGCACCGTGAATGCCGTGCACTCCCGACTGTCCGCCGCCATCGGGATTTGCCAATAACCGTGTTTCAAATCCAATGTTGAAATGTAACGGGCGTGTCTCAACTTTTCCAAGATGTGATTTATTCTTGGCACAGGGTACGCGTCTGGTATTGACTGTGCGTTGAGCTGCCTATAATCCACGCACATCCTCCAGTCGTTCGTCTTCTTACGAACGAGTACGATCGGGGCACTGTGCGGGCTCCTTGACGGCTCTGTGGCTCCTGCTTCTATCAATTCGTCCACTTGTTGGTCGATCACGCGCTGCACTTGATAGGTTTATTATCCTTTAAGATAATCCGATGTTCAGCCACTCCTTTTAGCCCTTCGAAAAGCTGTAACTCCGCTTTCAAAAACTCCTGCGTGGCTGGCTCCAAATCTGGCCACTCCGCTTCTTCCACGGTGGTGCCTTCCGACCTTGATCTTGCCTTTGATTTAAGGACTCCATCCTGAGGTGCCTCGACTCCTGTACCTCCCAGTAGGCCCAGCGATGGCTCCTTGACGACCTTTCCTGCGTCTCGGTTGGCTCCTGGCTTGGCTGGCATGGCGTCTTCGTCGCGATGTGTCCCTAGGACTTTCCCTCGCTTACCGCCACTTGTACCGCGTGTCTTTTGCTCCTTTTCCCCCTCGGGTCCCACTTCTGCTCTGTCACTCGCCTCGGCCGGCACATCAGCGCTTTGTAGGATTAATTTCGCCTCACCGCACCTTATGGTCGTATCCTTCTTGCATAGAAAGTCCATTCCCAGAATAAGATCGTCTAACATGGATGGCATTACGAGCATGTCCATCGGTACTTCTCTTTTAACTAGCCCCACCGTTGTTTGCAATAACTTGTCTATGACTACCTTTGAACCGTCCGCTAAGTGTGTGTTCGCGGTTATTGCCAACACTTTCCCCTTCGTCACAATTTCTCTGAAAAACTTCTCACTCATGAAACTTCTCTTGGCTCCGGTATCGACCGTCGCCCTCGCCATCCGGTCGCCTATCCTCACCGCGGCGACTATGCGATTCTTTTCGACGCTGAGTGGGTATATCAATTCCGGGACTGACTCGCGCCGGCGCCCATCCGATCCCGTTCCGGATGACGCGGCTGTCCGTTTACCGTCCTTCTTCCACAACACGCCTCACTACTCATGCCTCGCGTTCCACATCTCCTGCAGATCAACACTTTCGGGTTCGCGCAATCCTTAGCGAAATGTCCCCCTTGTGCGCAGTTATAACACAAACGACTCACTTCTGCCGACCTCATTTGTTTATGCCCCACCATGTTGTTTGAGATTTCTTCACGCTGAGCGACTGGACAGCTACCCGGCTTTCTCCTCCCCAGCGGTTTTTGAGCTGGCGGGGTCCGAAAAGGATCGCTTGCCTTGCGGGATCATTTGCGCTTCCTAGTCCGCCCAGGTGTTTAAACTCATGGCCTGGCTACGTGTCGCTTCCCCGTGACCTTGACCCGGTATATTCTCAATTGGGCTAGACTCGTAAAATCTCTCCTACGAATATACAAGAGATACTCCCGTGAGAGACTCTCGTACACCCTATTCAGCTCTTGTTCGGGACTATAGCCGGCATGCCGCATTAATCTTTTCAGGCTAACCAGATACTCTTTATACCCTTCCCCTACACGTTGCCGACGGGCCCTTATCTCGTCTTCTAGTTTGTCAAAATACTGGGGAGGCAGGAAGTAATCCAAAAAGTGTATCCTAAACACTACCCACGTCGCGTCCCTCAGGTCGCCCGTCGAAAACCAGTCCGCCGCCATGCCGGTGGATGCTTCACTCATGGCTCTGGGTATACGATCTAACTCTATGTCGTACGTCCTCGCACACTCCTCCAATGATTCTATAAACACGAGCGGATCAGCATACCCATCGAAATTTGTTCCCCATTTCCTAACCTGCTCAGGAACTAACATGTAATGTCTAGTTTGGATGACGAATGCGTCATCGGTGCTGATCCCGGGGGTACGGCTCACTTGCTCCGCCCTGGTACTATTCACAGGTGAGTCGACAGGCGGCACTATTCGTATGCCAGGGGGTGGTTCTTTATTGAACTTCTCGTCGCCGGCCGGCCTATATTCCCTAAGGCTGGGTGGCGGGAGAAATTCTCTGGATTGCCCCGATAAAGCCAGACAATCGGATCCCGATTTCTGCGGTGACTGCGCCCCTTCAGCATGAATGATGGGCGGGGCGGGCGATTCCGGCCTTCTGGCGGATTTAAGTTCCCAATCCCTCAGCAAGTTCCACATAAACGGACTATGATTCCCCTCCTTAATTGACGCTTATACCCGCTTCCTTAACTCTTCTACCTTTTAGAATCTGTCTAGGCCGAGTACTTGTGCTATGTCCTCCAATTCCTCTTTTCGGCAATAGTACACCCAACGGGTTCCCACCCCTGGGTTGCCGCAGTCCTCTGTTCCAGTATCGTTAATGTCATCCATTGTTGCTGCTTGTAGTTCCTCTGGTATGTGGCGCTTTTGTAATATATATATATATATATTATATATATATATATATATATATATATATATACATATCTTATCTTTTATTTATTTATTTATTTTTTTTTTAATTAGAATAAATTTTTCTTTTATTATTTAATTTAATTCTGCTTTTCTTCAACCTGAAATTTTATTTTAAAATTTTTCCGATTAAATTTTGTTAGACTTTTCTTAGCACTTTTATTGAAAATCTTTCTCTTTATTAAATTTTTTCATTATAATTTATTTATAAATTTATTTAATTTTTTTTTAACCTTTGTTGTATTTTATTGAATTTTTATTTTGTCTTCATTAAAAAAATTTTTCTTGTTATTTAATTATTATTACATTTTTATTTAACGAAGAATTTATTATATTATTTATTCCTTTATTTCAGTAAAATTTTATTGAACGTTTATTAAATATTTATTAAGTTTTTTTACTATATTAAATTATTGTTTCTTAATCGTGCTCGTCCCACAGTACGCTCTCCACTTTTCATTCATACTTGTCCCACTGTCCACTTTCCACTTTTCATTTGCACTCGTCCGACTGTGCGCTGTGGATCACTTCGCCCGCAACCAATTTCGCTTTGGTTCTGCGGCGCGTGCTGTACTTCTCACTATTTGGCGCATATACCGACGACCCGCCTTGCACGTGCGCAATTCCCGTTCTTTTTATCAGCTCGTCCGTTTCTACCGACACTTTCGTTGCGCCGCGAAAATTCGAATTGTGCGCTCGCTTGGCCAGATTCCGTTTTCTTAATCGAAGTATTTGCTTTCACCGTCACTTTCGTTGCGCCGCGACAGCTCGAATTGTGCGCTCAGCTTGAGCTCGATTCCGTTACAAAAACCAAAAAGTCGCGACACTTGCTTATTTTCGGCAGCGACAAATGACCATCTGCGAACGTTTTTTTTTCACCGACACCGTTACCTTATCGTCGTTTTATATGCGTGCGGTCACAACAGGGTATGACAGGGGATATACGTTTTCGCGAAACTTTGAACTTTTGGTAATATTTTCGGGGCTTTATTCCCGAATTATGTTACCCACTTTAGCTTATGGTTATCTGCTCGGGCGCCACTTGTAAGGTAGTTTTATTAGCCGAGGTACAGATCTCAGTCTGGCCAAGGCTCGCGTACAAGAAATAATTTATTTATTACTAAGACGCGTTAGCTATTGAGAGGCAAGTTTGCGTTACCGATATACCCCGGAGTTTCGCAGCTGAAAAGCAGGATATCAGGGATGATGTACATTCGTACGATTTCCGCTGATTCCACTGATGTTGCTCCGTACGAATCGGGGATTAGCTCGCCGATAAGTAGGAATGCGGGAAGGGGCTAACACCGCTGTAAGCGCGATGCTGTACCGTTTTAGTAATCGGGGTGTTTAGGCGTATATACATATACATACACAATAATAAGTACAATTTAACTATGTCAAATACTGACCTATGTTTTTATATATACATTTAAATTACAGCACACACAATATATGACAGACAATTATAATTTCACGAGGTCAATTAAATGCAACACCATACGTATTATTGTCTTAGCTACAAAAAACTGCTGATCACAGCGAAACCGACACATATACCTAGTTACCAAAACAGCGGTCAGTCAACGCGGAAATTGCCAATATGCAATTCTGCATTGGCAAGCAATTGCTGCGTTTACAATAACCCAATTTATATTGATATTACACTTATGTAAACTAAGCTATTTTTTCCTATAAATATTGTTACTTCCATGAATAAAGTTCAGTTCTTTACTTTGTACCAACAAACCAAGTATTTTACTCATCACCAAGGAATTCCCCCTCCGTAGTCCACCTAGTTACAAGTGCTAGTTGCGACGCCTTTTAAGCAGTCAGTTTATGTACTAAATGCTTACAAAACAAATATACACAAAAATTTTGGTGACCCCGACACAGGACTCCTAGGAAGGATCCGGTCTTCAACATATAGCTCGCTACTCCTTCGACCACACCACACGGTTGCGAATAGAAGCGTAATCCAGCTCAGGCTGAGCGAATAAAACACTTCCACCGGGTCGGGAGTAATCAAAATTTGATGGTGACATACTCAAGTGGTCTCAGTTCTTTGATATGTTCTCATGTATGATACATGAAAATAGAATGCCAACCATACGTAAAAAGTGGTACCTCAAAACCAGCGTAATCGGAGAGGCGGAAAGACTAATCCGTCACATTGATCTCAAGGAGGAAAATTACCTCTTCGCATGGGAATCTTAGTTGATGCGTACAATAATCCTAGAGATATTGCTTCTAGGATATCGAATCGTCTTCTGCTGCAACAAACCTGCAGCGACGAAGTGAAGTCTTTAAAAGAACTGCACATCACAACAGTTGAGTCATTAGCTTCGTTGAAGGGACTCGGGATTAACATCTCAACATGGGATCCAATCATCATTGTCATCCTCAGAAACAAACTGGATGGCACAAACAAAACCCCATATGAACAATCATTGGGTAACAGAAAGGAAATCCAGCCTAAACTGTTTTAAAAATGACCATAAGACGAATGCTTGCCCTAGCAAGTTCAGTTGTTTTAAATTCAACAAGAAACACCACACTGTGCTACATTTGGAAAACGTTATCGCTTCAGCAGCAGAGCCACACGCACAAGTTGTGGCATCCACTAACAACCAAAATTACAACTTACTTGCAACAGCAAAGGTAGCTGTGCAAGCAACTAACGGACAAAAAGCATCATTCAAGGCACTACTGGACTCTGGATCACAAATCAACGTTGTTTCCGAAAGACTTGTGACCATGTTGGGACTTAAGCGTCATGACACAACACTCCGGATTGACGGCATCGGAGGACAGCCAAGACTCAGCAAGGCTCGAGTGAATGTCCTAGTAAAATCACTACACAGCAATTTTACGATGCGATTGGAAGCATTCGTATTACCGCATATAATCTCGGATCAACCTGCCCAGTCGATCAACACGTTCGACTGGGGCATGCCAAGCAAGTTACCACTGGCGGATCCAAACTTCAACAGACCAGGCAAAATCGACATGTTGATTGGAGCAGAGCACTGCTTTTCAATACTGCTCCCACAACAACACAAAATGTTCCAGTCTGGTCCAATGCTGCAAAAAACCGAGTTCGGGTGGATCATTGCTGGTAAAGTAAATGCTGCAAGTAAGTCGTCAGCCATCTGCGCAGTTGCAACAAATGAGGAAACAAATGCATTAATGGAACGATTCTGGACATTAGATAGCTTGGATACAACAGAAAAGCACCGAACACCAATTAAAGCGCATTGTGAAAAGCACTTCTTAGAACATTTACAAGTGGCGGTGGTCGGCAGATTCATCGTTCAACTTCCATTTTCTGAACACTATTCAGCTCTGGGAGAATCCATGGAGAATGCGACCAAACGGTTTCTATCGTTAAAGCGCAGAACCTCCGCTGACACGTGGTAGCAGCACGCAGCGTTCATGGCAGAGTATGAGAAGTTGGGACACATGAAACAAGTGTCACCGCAACAGATTCCTTAAAATCACTACGTGATTCCGCATCATTGCTTGTTGTAGCCTGACAGCACAACAAAAAAACTACGAGTTGTCTTCGACGCATCGTGCAAAACATCTACTGGAAAATCGTTTAATAACAAATTGGATGCAGCCCCCACGGTTCAAAGCGATCTTATGTCAATTCCACTACGATTCAGAACACATAGAAATGTGTTTACGGCTGACATTGAAAAAAAGTATCGTCAGGTATGGATCAATCCGGAAAATCAGTTTCATCAACTGATTGTATGGCGCAACAACTCGTCAGAAGAAATTAAATACTACCGATTGAAAACAGTCACATATGGCACAAAATCCGCACCATTTTTAGCAATAAAATGTTTGGATCATCTGGCCAATAAGCATATGGAAAGGCTACAGATGGGTGCAAAGGCACTACAACGTGACTTTTATGTAGACGACTGCCTGACCGGCACCGACACAATCGCAGAAGCAAAACAAGTTCAACAAGAACTAAACAAAATTCTTCAGCCATCGGGATTCAAGCTACGAAAATGGTGTTCAAACAATGAACAAGTATTGGAGGGAATTCCAAAAGAAGACACAGTTAACGACGTACAGCTCGGAGAAACACTGGAACAGTATAGTGTTAAAACATTGGGCCTTATTTGGACGCCCAAAACGGATCAACTTGGCGGTCGAACTCACAGCAGTGCAGCAACAGTCATTACAAAACGTGCAGTCTGCTCGGAGCTGGCACAGATCTTCGACCCATTAGGCTTGTTCGCTCCAGTCGTAGTAAAGGCAAAAATCTTCATGCAACTCCTCTGGGAATTATAGCTCGATTGGGACGACGAGTAACCTACAAGTTTTCAGAATGATTGGAAGGAGTATCAAGACGAGTTGCAAAGCCTCAACTCAATGCGAGTCCCAAGGCACGCTTATGATGGTAAGACTCCGATAACGAAAGAATTACACGTCTTTGTTGATGCGTCGGAACGTGCATATGGCGCTGCAGTTTACGTACGCTCAACTTACAGAAACAAACAAATATCTGTTCGGCTCCTATGTTCAAAGTCTCGAGTTGCTCCAACAGCAAAACAGTCACTTCTTCGACTAGAGCTATGTGCTGCACTATTGGGTGCAGAGCTTGCTGAAAGGGTTCGACGCTATCTAAGCCTCGACAGCAACACAGTGCCAGGATACTTTTGGTCAGATTCTACAATCAACGCAGCTTCCGCCACATATCATACATTTGTGGCAAACCGAATAGCAAAAATTCAGGCCTTGACAAGCCAGAATACTCTCAAGAGGAATATCGACACGAAAACTACACGAGCACAACTTATGGTTGTATGGACCACTATTTCTGCATGGCTCTCCAGACAAATGGTCAGCCTTACCCAGTATCACCCACAGCAACCTGGAAAGGAAAACGATACATATAAGTCTCGCAATATCTCCATCTACAATAGGTGAAGAATTGTACACTTGTAAACACAGCCATTCATTTCACAAGTTACAACGCATTGTGGCTTACATGTTACGCTTCTGCTACAAAAAATACACACCAGCAACTGTCACTCTAAGCGTCGAGGAGTTGAATCACGCTCGAAACGTAATTTTGTGGACAATACAACAAGTGGAATTTGCAGCTGAATTAAAAACGATGCAGCATCACACCATGGTGGAAAAAAGGAGTTCCATTTCATCGCTGTCCCCCCTACAACGATCCGACGGACATACACGAGTTGGTGGCAGATTGGATCAAGCCCCACTCCCTTACAATGCAAGGCACCAGATTCTGCTGCCGTACAATGATCCAATAGTAAAAATGCTGTTGAAAGATCTGCATGATGACAATATGCATTGCGGTGCCCAAGCCTTACGAGCAACCGCTAGACAACAATATTGGATCCTCAACGACAAAACAATGTCAAGGAATATCATTCACAATTGCGTGACATGCAAGGCAAGGCCCAAGTTAATGAACCAAATTATGGGTAATTTGCCAGCCGATCGAGTAACACCAACACGCCCATTTCTTACAAAAGGCGTAGATTACTGCGGACCAATATGGATTCATCATAAGCTTCGAGGAAAGCGACCAGACAAAGCATACATAGCTGTTTTCTGTTGCTTCGCCACCAAAGCGGTACATCTTGAGCTGGTAAGTGATCTAACAACAGACGCCTTTTTGGGAGCCTTACGACGCTTTTTAAGCCGTCGAGGCAAGTGTCAAACAATTCATTGTGACAATGCAACTTACTTCGTTGGAGCAAACAACCAGCTGAAGGAACTGGAAGGATCAATATTTGGCGAAAAGAGCCAAGCCGAGATTATCAATCAGTGCAACAAAAAACAAATTGCCTTCAAATTTATTCCACCACGCGGACCATCGTTTGGAGGGTTATGGGAGGTTGCGGTCAAGTCTGCAAAAAGACTTTTGGTCACCACAACCAATACCGCATCTCTAACATTGTAGAATTAAATACGGTGATTATCGAAATTGAAGCAATCCTCAATTCTCGCCCAATCACACCGATGTCAAATAATCCAACGGACACAACCGTCCTCACTCCAGCACACTTTTTGATTGGGGAAACGATGACTGCTCCCCCTGATGTAAGCACGGACCGCAATGAAAAATCCTTGGTAAAGCGCTGGGAGTTAGTATCCAGACTAAAGCAAGGATTCTGGAAGCAATGGTCGGAAGAATACTTGCAAGAACTGCAAGCGGGGCACAAGTGGAAATCCGTCAACTCCAACATAAAGGAAAGCATGCTGGTGCTAGTCAAGGAAGACAACATGCCTGTGATGAGTTGGCCAATGGGACGCATTGTCGAAACATACCCAGGACAAGACAATTATGTCAGGGTGGTTGACGTTAAACTGCCTCAGGCACCTTCAAGCGCCCTATAAACAGACTTGCGCCACTATTTCCAGAAGACATGGCCAAAAAACGAACTATTAACGAAACAGAGGACACAGAAAACCATGATGCGCTACCCGTACAGCAAAAACGCTTTATGGCGCCAACTATCACATCATCCATTCTAATTCTTCTGCTCAGGTTGCCCTTGGTGCTGACACAGTCAGTGTCCGTGGAAAGGTTCGACACAAAGCCTGGAATATTTTATGAAAAAATTGGAACAACAAAGAGAGCAATTTCCGACTGGATCATAATTATATATTATGAAATGGAACCTTACTGGCGCGATATGAAGACAATCGATTTGGGAATAAAGGAGTTCAAATAAATTTGCCCAGAACTAAATAATGTGCACACATGTGATTCCATAGCACAGATTTCGGCACCTTTTTGACGAATTACAAATGGCAAACGCACTCTTGCAGCACACACGAAAACGCCGATCACCATTTGATGCAGTTGGCAACATAGCAAACAGTCTATTTGGAGTTTTAGACAAGGACTACGCCAATAAAATGACCAAAGTCATAGAGGAGGTAAAAACCAACGAAGCATTTCTACTGCACTTACTGAAAAATCAAACTTCAGTACATGATTCAAATATCAACGTTGTCAAGAAGACCAGATCTACATCGGACAAACGGCTAAAATTACTTGAACAACAAGTGGCTATCCTTAGCCAAAGCAGAGGAAGGTACACAGGCGCACATCTTACCGAGAATTACCTGGCGCTGACAACTCAACTAACACTTCTGGCAGCCACTCTTCAGCGCATGCAATCAGAAATAGTGGACGTTCTGACAGGAATTCGCCACCATACAATCAGCCCAACGTTGATTTCTCCTAATCAATTAAAGGATCAATTGGATCAAATACGGGATCATTTGCCACCAGATCAAACGCTGCCTGTGACATCATCCAACGTAATTCAACTATACAGAATAATGCGAGCAGAAGGAACAACTACCGACACTCAGGTAATATTCAGAGTAATATTACCGCTAGTATCAACATCAAAATTAGAGCTGTTTAATATCGTGCCAATTCCGGTGTGGGACTCAGCAAGTTGGAGATTCTTTGAGCTTAAAACACCTATAATAGCAGCTAACAACCACAGGGATCAATTCATGGGATTGACTCAAGATGATCTACGACGCTGCCTCACACTACCAAATGAAGAATACATATGTTTTGACAACCAAGCTGTTATCAATTAAAACAATCGTTGTGAGTTTCAGCTCTTTGGGAAAAGACACACCAACCTAACAGGTGGATCTTTGCAACACATTCTGTAATGGAACTGCAAGCCGTATGCAACGGAACACCATCCACAATACAGCTAAAAGACACCGGAATACTCTCATTATCATCTGGTTGTACTGCACGCAACTTGGAGATTAGCATCAGTACGTTTGGCACTTTCATAAGTCAAGTGAGGCCAAGTTATGCACACTTTGGCGAATTAATTAAGCCAAACATCAACCATGTACCTGCGACAAATATTAACATCTCAGACTACAAGGTTCAAGAAGACAAGGATCTGGACGAATTACAGCAGAAGTTGGCAACACTGAACAATCTAGAGTTGCCATACCAATCAAGTTCAGTCCTACATAATCATATAGCATCGTATGCTACCTTAGCTATCTCCATCATATTGCAATGTGCCTATGCAATGCGAAAGAAACGCCTATGGACTGTACAACCAACGGTTCCCAGGAATGAAGTCATCAATACACCTGATCCAGCTGATGGTTGAACACCTGTTAAACGGCCGGGAGAATGTTTAGGCGTATATACATTTAAGTCACAACCCACATAGGTTAGGTTAGGTTATGCCGGCTGGCACTCCCAGGGGGAGCGCCACACATAGACCGCTGAAGGGTCCTTAGTGAGGCCGGTGTTTAGAGGTGTTGAGGGCTATCCCGATGGACTACCTCTCTAAGTGGTGTCCAGCTGGGTAAGCGTACTTCGGGCAAATGCCAGAAGCTTGTTGGGTTCCCGCTTACTGGCTTCATCGAGTGAAGCTAGAAGGGAAGCATGTAGATAGCGTAGTCTTTGTGCTGCCAGTGCGGGGCAGCTGCACAGGAGATGCTCAAGCGTTTCTTTGACACCAGAAACGTTGCATTTGCGGCATTCGTCGTTGTCAGTTATGCCTAGCCTTTTCGCGTGTACTGCGGTTAGGCAGTGGCCTGTGAAGAGACCTACCAGCCTTCGGCAGTCATGCCTTTTTAGCATTAGTGCATATTTCGTTAGTTTCTCGTCGTAGGTTTTGCACATTATTCTTGAGATTCTGCAGTCGGAGGTGTATGTCCACCTTCATACTGCTGTGTCCCGTGCCTGTGTCTCCATATAGGAGTGAAACGTTCGCAGGGAGATCGGGACATCAACAATGTCACTGTTGAGTCCCGTTGCACCTTGCTTAGCCAGAGTGTCCGCTGTTTCGTTGCCCTCGAAGCCCTGGTGGCTTGGAATCTAGTAGATGCGCACTTTTTTAACGGTGCCGAGTGCATCTAGCGTTTCCCTGCACGCCAGGACATTCCGAGAGCTTATGTGGTGAGCCTGTAGGGCTTTGATTGCCGCCTGGCTATCTACGAATATGTTCACCATGTCCTGCGTTGTATTCGTTTTTAAGACTACTTCTGCTGCTTTCCTGATTGCGAATATCTCCGCTTGGAATATGCTGCAGTGGTCCGGGAGTTTGTAAGACAGGCTCATGGGTGGTTCGGCGCAGTATACTGCTGCGCCGACTCCCTCCATCATTTTTGAGCCGTCTGTATATACGTTGATGGCCGTCTGCTCAGCTCCTGAGCGCCAATCATCTTTTCCTAGGACCGTGGGCGTATAGTTAAAATTGTTTCTTTGGATCATATAGTCTGTTTCGACTTGGATCCCTCTTCCAATTATACAATGCCCGTAGTTGAGTATCTTCATGTTGCCTATCGTGCAAAGACGTTGAGCAGTCTTTTTTGCTGTTAGGCGTGCCTGTATGTCCACGGGGTTGACATTAAGTATTGTCTGTAGTGCTTTGGTTGGTGTTGTCCTCAGCGCCCCTGTGATGCATATAAGTGCATGTCGCTGAGTTTTTTCCATTCGTTTTAGGTATGTGGATTTCTCTGTGGCTTCCCACCATACCAGTATTCCGTAGAGTAGTATGGGGCGCACAATCGAGATGAGAATCCAGTGTGTCAGTTGTGGTGAGAGTCCCCAAGTGCTACCCAACATCTTTTGCGATGTATAAAGTGCATTGGTGGCTTTCTTCACCCTTTCCTCCACATTGAGCTTCCAACTCAACTTGCTATCCAATACTATCCCTAGGTATTTGATACTCTCTTTCGGTATCAGTGCCTTATCGTTTATTTTTGGTGGAGTCCAGCGAGGTACCTTGTATCTCTTTGTGTGTGCGTTGATACTTAGACCGGCTTCCATGGCCCATTCTAGTATCTCTTTAAGTGTGTGATCCATGACAGAGCTGATTGTCGATGGACACTTGCCTGTGATAATTATGCTTATGTCGTCTGCATAGGCAGTTATCTTCGGGGCTTTCCGTTTGAATTTTTTAAGAAGTCCGTTTACCACCAAGTTCCACAGTAGGGGTGAGAGCACTCCTCCTTGGGGAGTGCCACACTTGGCTTCCCTGATTGCGGTAGTGGTTCCCCATTCCGCTAGTATTCTCCTGCTGCTCAGTAAGCTCTGAACCCAAGAGTATACTTATACTGCTGGGGTCACAGCTCTTAGGCTGTGCATTATTGCTTCCGTCGACACATTGTTGAATGCGCCTGAGATTTTGGCAGGAAAATTACCCGTGCTGTCCTCCAGGCCTCCGGCACATAGCCATACCTAAGACCCGAAACCTCCCGTGAAAATCTTGACCCTGCCAGCCGGACGTGGACTGTGATTTGTAGCTCTCAAAGGAGTCTATCGCCCACATTATCCGTCGCGTTGTCGTGATAATTTCCGGAATTTCCACTGTTGTGGTTGGGTGTATCGATTGCGTGTTTGCGTTGAATTCAGTGCAGTTAGGGAAATGCGCCTCCAGGAGCACATTTGCCACATCTTCACTGCTTTCCGTCCATCTGCCGTCTTCGGTTTTTAGTTGGCTTTGTACAGTCTGTTGGCGAGCTAGCAGTTTCCTTAATCTTGCGGTGTCGGCTGTCTTCTCAATGCCTGAGCAGAAGTTTTGCCATGCGTGTCTTTTGGCTACTCGTACTTTTTTCTTAAAGTCACGGAGCCGTATTTTGTATTCGATCCATACTAGCTCTTCTTCCGCTTGTTTTGCGAGTTTGAAGAGTTATAGTACGTCTTTCCTTATTCCTTTGAGTTCTGGAGTCTACCACGGGGGCGTGTGTCTCTTCTTCTCTTGGGATGATCTGCACGTTTTATTGTAGGCTGCCACTAGATTTTTGTTGAGTGTCTCTAGGGACTTCTCTAAATTTTTTGTGGAGACTATATTGGGTGGTCGTGGAAGATTTCCTTCAACCTCTTTAACGAACTGCTCCCAGTCCGTATTTCGCGGGTTTCTAAACACATTTTTCTTCACTATTCGTTCAAAGTTTACCCGGAATTGAATGTACCTGTGGTCCGAGAAGGAATGTCTACTAAGGACTCTCCAATCCTGAGCCACGGTATTCGTTACCGACGCAAGAGTTATATCTAAGACGTTAGATGAGGTAGGGCCAACAAATGTTGGTTCATCTCCCTCGTTTACTATCTTAAGATTAGTCTGTAATATGAAATCAAACAGTGACTCACCTCTTTCGTTAATATCTCTGCTTCCCCATACCGTGTGATGAGCGTTGGCGTCAGCTCCGATGGTGAGGGCCTGCTTCTTAGAGTCGGCCTCTGTCACCAGTCGAGTGAGCTCTTGAGGGGGCGCTTCGGTGGCGTGCGCCATGTAGCAGGATGCCATAAGGATTGGCTCACCTCTGCCACCTTCTAGTGCGACCACAGTGAGGTCGTCAGTGCTCTAATTAGACAATAAGTAAGCATAGATACCTTTCCTTACTAGGATTGCGGTCCTTGCTCTACTCACTGTTGTTGGGTGGAATATGTTGTAGTTGGGAGTCTTTAGTCCAGAAACCTTGTTGCCTGAGGCTATCCAGGGCTCCTGGACCAAGGCTACATCGGCGAGCCCTGTCTCCAGGGTTAACAGGAGCTCCGCCGATAACAACTTGCTCTTATGTAAGTTGATTTGGATGACCCTCAGCTCCATAATTGGCTGTGGCATCTTCCACGGATGGGACTTCCACCACGGTACTGTCCGCATCCTCGTCATCTTCTATTTCCAGGCTCTTGGTTGCGAGTGTGACCTCCGCCAGGTCTTTCTCCACCTCACCCGCCTCCAGCGTATTCGTATTTTTGTCGTCGGGGTGGCGCTTTTTGAGACGTAGGTATACGCTACCCACGCCCTACGCCATCTTCCCGAACCTTCCGTATAGCAAATCGTCGGCCTCCTTATTGATCTGGATCACCATATGCTGACCCTTGCTATCGGGCTTCGCAACGTGGATCACCTTCCAATCACAACCCACATAAATGACACACAATAATAAGTACAATTTAACTATGTCAAATTCTGACCTATGTTTTTATATATACATTTAAATTACAGCACACACAATATATGACAGACAATTATAATTTCACGAGGTCAATTAAATTCAACACCATACGTATTATTGTCTTAGCTACAAAAAACTGCTGATCACAGCGAAACCGACACATATACCTAGTTACCAAAACAGCAGTCAGTCAACGCGAGAATTGCCAATATGCAATTCTGCATTGGCAAGCAATTGCTGCGTTTACAATAACCCAATTTATATTGATATTACACTTATGTAAACTAAGCTATTTTTTCCTATTTATATTGTTACTTCCATGAATAAAGTTCAGTTCTTTACTTTGTACCAACAAACCAAGTATTTTACTCATCACCAAGGAATTCCCCCTCCGTAGTCCACCTAGTTACAAGTGCTAGTTGCGACGCCTTTTAAGCAGTCAGTTTATGTACTGAATGCTTACAAAACAGATATACACAAACAAGGGAAATAGCGAGAGGAGACTCCGTCTTATGCCATCCGCCGATTTCTCAAATATCTAATCCCTGTGAAATCGAATCGTAGCGTGTCTAACACCGCGCGCGCGTGTATAACCATTCACGCGACTATATATATATATGTAACGCGGCTCTCGTTTTGTCTCGCGTGGCAATGCATAACACGTGAGGAGGGTTTAGGTTATTTGAATTCACTTTATTCGACTCCGCTCGTACTTACTTATTCTACGTTCTACGCCTTACAAATTCCTGTCTATATCTTGTGCACTTTCCTTCGCAGTGTCTGTCTAAATGTCTATTTCCTCGTGTACTATCTTTACTTTAAAGTCGTCCCTTAGATCTCATTTCTGCACTCTTGTTGCTCTACCGGGCAATTGATCCGCTTGCCTTCGTCGCTGCCTTCGTCGCTTGTGGATCGCGACATTTGTGACTGTGGGTCGTGAGAATGCGGCTGTTCGGCCCTTCTGCTCTCTTACGCTAGCTTGCCCTTGTTCTCTTATGCCAGCTTACCATTTCTCTCTTACTTATCTTCTTATCGTTGATTATGTTTCATACTTTTGTTACACTTGTAGCTTACGTTTATATGTAAGTTATAAAGTCTTCTACACTATGATTTATTGTGACTAAGAATATAAATGAAATTATGACTCTAAGAGTATAAATGTGCTATTAAGTGGCCCGCTTACTTCGCTGCGCGGACAGTTTATATACATTTTAGCAATAGAAGATAGATACAAAATAAATAAATAAGACAATTTTTAACAACAAATTAAAACAAAGTATTGAATATTCTCTTTTCCACGCCACCATTGAGGTAGAGAATCAGGCTCGTCATTTTTTATTGCGATTTCCCCAGTAGGCCTTATCCACTTATTGAATTTAATTTGCAATTATTAACAACTCCTAAAAGCTTCTTTATAAACGACATTGGTTGTTTTTCCGTCAGGTGCTAATACAAATTAACTTTTTGGTAAACTGACTCTTGAGCAGGCTACATAAAATTGGCCATGAGAAAAACAATCGTGTCTTAAGTCTAGTCCGGCTAATTTAAGAGTTTGTCCCTGTGATTTATTAATTGTTAAGGCAAAGCAAACTTTTAAAGGAATTTGCAATCTTTTAAATTGAATTGGCAATTCAGAATCAGAAGGTATTAATGGAATTCTCGGTATAAAAACCGTTTCCCCTTTACCATTGCCAGTAAAGACCATTGCTTCGACAACATTCTTATGAAGGACTTTAACTTGTAATATTGTACCATTGCACAGTTGCGAATCAACATTACAGGTGAACCAATCTTTAAAGTTAATTTATGTTGAGGCAGGCCAGCCGGATTTAATGAATTAAGAAACTCGACGGGGTAATGAACTGCATTTTCGATTTCAGTCATAGAACCAATAGAGTTATATGTAATTTCTTCACTTTGAAATGATTTTAATAAAACTCGTTTATTTCCAATGCATTGTCATTTCTCGCAGTCAAAATGGCACGTTCTGAAAACCATTCGAGTAATTTTTGAGAGATATTTGTGATATCCGGAAATATTTTTAAAGTTAGCTCTTCAATACTTTTCACAACATGACACAAAGTGGATGGATAAGTTATTTTGCCATCTTGGGTTGGAAATAATCCATTTCCTATTTGAAGAAGCATTTCTGCAAATTCACCAGCTATGCTATCTTCTTTTAAGTGCACTCGCATATTCTTCGTTAATGCAATTTTCTATATTTGGGGCCACAAAATTGAAGATGTGCCACACTTTAAAACTTATCGATATTTGTATCGACTATCGTATCATTATGTTTCATCTCTACTCCAAAACGAACACGGGCGCCACAATGATTTCACAACGCAAATTACTCGCTGCAATTAAAATGGTTTTAATTGATAATGCAAAGCACAGTCTTAACGGCTGAAGAATAAGTCTCTTTGTGGCTAGTGCGATCGGAGAAGAGAAAAGCAAACGAAGATAGAAAAAAATCTAAAACGCCAGTCAAAATATTATCACCTGCAAAAAGACATAGGAAAAGCGTCTATGTAACAGACGTAGAATTATTTGCAAGAAGGATATGCCCTTAAAATGCACAAAAATAAATTCCGTTGCGAGCAATGTTTGTAAGCGTGAGGTGCATTTGAAATGTGCTAATATTTCCAAAAGTTATTTTACTTGCGCCAATTGCGATACCAATTGAGCAGAAGAAGCAACATAAAGTTAAATAAAGAAAAAAAAGAAAAACTGAAATTATTATTTAGTTATAACATAATTTATGTTTCGCGCCATTTTAATTAGGTATGTGAGCAATGTTGAGCGTGCGATACATTAATCGCTGCATCGCTTGCGATACTGTTTATTACGAATAATAAATTTTAATAATTAAAAAATTCGTTTGTTTATGATTGTTTAATCGCATAAAATACAAAAACTTAAAAAAAAACAATAACTTGCCATTTTATTTTATTTTATTGAGTGGTTTTTCACAAGATATAAAACCATAGGGGCACAAGTTTGAAAATCGTGATTTTGACTTTTTTCATTAAATGTTATATATCTCTCAAAACATGAATGAAATGAGTATAATGCCTTACATTGATGCGCAATTGAACTAGCTTTCTTCTGATACCAACAGCTAAACTTTATGTTGATTTCTGACAGTTTAATGTCACAAAAACCTTAGGGGTGTCCACCATTAGGGCTTCTCCCTTATATGTGGTAAGCCCCGCTATGCCTTTCCACAGAGTACATGAAACATTGCACGCTTCTAAACAAAGAACCTTTTGTCAATAGTGACATTAAAGCTTTAACTTTTAAATGAAAAACTCGAGCTATAATATCGTGACGATCATGCGATTTTTGACCCGGTAATAAAACACTTTTTCTGTCATACCATTGTGGATTGCATGTGAATGTTATGAAAAGATATGTTCGCCCATAATGGCGAACATATGTCATAGCATCTTGAGTCTTTTCATGCATATATCGTGCAGAGCTTGTAAAAGAACATGGTAAAATTACCATCTGACCAAGTTGAGCTGCGACAACATCTTGTTGGCCTTTTGCATCTTGTAGATGTATATAGCTATCTGCTCTGAGTTTCGCTTGAATGTAGCGAATATAATTTAACCTCTCTATTTCAATATTAGCATACATATCAACCAAAAACTGACTAAAAAGGGAACGACAATAAATTAAATGATTTATCTCAGATTGACGAATCTTTATTTTATAGCTGTAGAAGCTTAACGCTGATATATATTTTTTTTTTTTTGGTTCCACCTTTTTAATAATTTTTAAACAATGAAATATTGTGGTATATCCACTGATTAGCCATCTTCGCCATAAGGAAATAGCAAAGGGTACTGAAAGGCATCGTAAGATCGATGCACCTAATTTATACGATGTAATTTATTATTATGGCTTTCAATAATAATATCGCGCTTTTCAAATTGCTGACCAACAATAACTAAAGCTACTTCGATTGATTGAGGTGCATTGTAAAGCCCTTTGTGAGCACCAGCGGGTGTTCGATCAGCATGTATAATTAACTTATAGTCTTTAGTACTTGTTGGTATTTTATTGAGAGCCATTTTTAGATCTTTAACATAACGATTATGCTGATGAAACATACATTGAAGATCCTTTACTACGCTACAATCATCATTTGAAATATTTTTGCAACGTAGCTGAGCTTCCTTTTCATCATCACCAACAAAATAAATTTGAAGAAACTGCATTTCCTCATTTAGCAAAGGTCGGACACTACCAATTAGATGATACAGTTGTCCTTGGACTTTAAAGGTTGACCAACTTTCATTTACAGTTTTTGTACTTCCAAAAGAAGTCATTTGAAAGCAGCTGTTATACTTTCTTATACGATCAATGAAATGATCATGCTTTGGATGTCCACCAATTATTAAGCTTTTAAGTGGATCAGGCAAACTTTCATTTTGTGAAAGTTAAACTTTTCCTGCCTTGCAACAGATACCCAAAGGCTCATTTTTCCATTTTAAAGCATTACAATGTTTGCATGTCAAATTCATACTACCAAGTTGAGTAATTTTATCTGACTTGTAAGCTATTTCAAAATCATAGTTTAAACCAGACATGGCTTTAACACTCCATGCACGCAAACACCTTTATTGATGTGCATTAGGATTATTAGCCTGATGTCTTCTCACTGCAACTCTATGAGCTTCAGGATTATTAGTCTGATCTCTTCTCACTACAACTCTATGAGTTTCAGAATTATTAACCTGAAATCTTTTTGATGCTTCTATGCGCTTACCCCTATTGATATCACTATTTTTTTTTCTAATGAACGTTTTTTTTACTTTTTTTTCTGTTTTGCGGGTGAACCGACTACGTCTTTTAACAGGATTTTAAACATTTTCAGTTATACATTCACTTGACGTATCAGAATCTTGAGTTAATACTTCCTCTAAAGGAATAAAAACATCAAAATGTCCATTCATTAATGGACCGGTAAAACGCAATCTTTTTACAGGATGCATATTATTTCCGAATGCTTGTAATAATTTTCCATATTGAAAAACTTGAAAACTTACAGCAAAACTTTCTGCTGCTGCTTGAAGCTCACATTCAGTACCATAAGTACTTGAATTTGACATATCGTTTTCCAGTTGGTTACAACATGTTCAACAATATTTAGGCGTATGGTGCCATGGAAGCCTTGCTTACCAAATAAAAGGTAGGAAATAGATCTAAAAAGACAGGCTCCATCACCAATTATGTTAACAACTGAATGCGGCACCAAAACGCCACTAATATCAAAAGTTTCAATAGACATATTTCAATTTGGCTGTGAGTCAATTGACTTCATTGTAAAACGATTGTTACAATGTTACAGTGTCTATACGTAAGTATAGAGTTAAAAAAATTGAATATACCAACCAAAATTAATTTAATAGAATATTCAGACTGCTAAGTTTTATTTGATTTTTAAATGCACTAAAGCAGCGTCTATATAACTATTATATAATATGCAAAATAGAAGGCAACTATATAATGTTGATTCAATTATTAAGTCGAACATAGACTTAATTTTCTTGTGTTTAAAAAACAACAAAAAAATTTAAATTTGTTGATTGTTATTTAAATATTTAAATAATAGCAATTAAATATTTTTTATAACTTATCATAAGCTACGTATTTTAAATGAACTTATATATATAATTATTTTAAAAGGAATGTATATATATATATAATACGACACATTTTCACATTAATTATGAACTTAAATGCTTAACCAATTCCCTTACCATTGTATGTATAAACATAATGTTGTTAAGATCTAGGTATGGGCGGTGCAAATTAGGCAATGCAATTCCTTAAACAGCAGCCTCTTAGTTATGGATAGCTTAGCTTAGTGAGTGCGGAGGAGATAGGGATATTAAGATTTATGTTTGAAAATAAAATAGAGAGTGAACGTAAATGAGCAACAACAAAGGAGTATGATCGGAGCGAGATTTCAAATTATCTGATTATCATAAGAGCAACACACGCGCTTATGTGAACGCCCTTTGCTTATTCGAAATTGTATATCAATAATAATATATCAATAATGTTAGTGTGTTACGTTTTGTCTAAGTTATATAAGCAGCAAGTAGGCGAATCCACCCCCATAACATATTCTGGTGTGGGAAATTTTTCTGCGCGCACAAAGTTTTGTTATGTTGTTGTTGTTTTTAAAATCAATGACACCAACAAAAAGTAGCAATTTGGGCCCAACAAAAACACTGACAACAACAACAAACGCTACTTGGGTCGTAAATCAATTGTCAAAGGCACACAAATTTGAAAAAAAAAATGTGCACTGTGCGAAGTAATACATGTACATAAAATTATGAAAATTATTTTCAAGCGCATTGTTCACTTAATTGTGTATGCACTTATTCGTGAAGAAGCGGAAATCCGTTTCTTTTTTGCAAGTGTAAGAACCTTTTTTTATGACTTTGCTTGTGCGACGCGAAGGAGTCACTGCGCATTTGTTTTGTTTTTGCATTCTCGCTCGCAATCAAACCCTCAGCTTGTGCGACAATCAGGCGACAGTAGTGGAATGGGTACTTGTTGTAATTGTAATTTGTTTTTTAAAATGGGTAAAAAGTGCTCCAAATCGTATGGGAGGTACTTGAAGGAGTTGTCTAAATAAAAATTCCCTTCTTAGTGCTCACTTACTACCTGCATGGAAAATTGTGTGAAAATTTCAGCCTTCTAGATCTTTTCGTTTAGGCTGTGGCTCTTCCATTATCATCAGGACAAACTCTTTTATATATATAGCGATTAATGCTATAATAATGTGAATGTGGGGGAGGCCTGTGGACAGCCTACCTCACAAGGTCTGCATGAATGGCAAAAACAAAAATATATATGAACGAACAATGCGCAAAATGAATTGAGTGAATTTGAATGCAAGACCGAACAAATTTGATTGAATGAGTGTGCTCGCGTCAGACTCGGTCGCACAACATTCAAACGAAAAAAGACGAATTGAATGAGTGGGAATGCGTGAGAATAAGAGTTTGCGTTTCGAATGCATTCGAATGCCATGCCGGCTTGTTGTTGTTTTGTTTTCGTGCGTAAGAAAATAAAAGAATGGAAAAAACGAAAGTCAATGAAGAGATATAAAACAAAATACATGCATATATTATATGCATAAAAACAACAGCGAAACACAAACAACATATAATCTCGTCCGGTCTTTTACCTCCGTCCATTTTTGATGACCGTGTGTTTCACAATATTACAACTCGAGTAACGCGAGTAACTTGAGTGTCTTCGGCTTTGCCAAATTGTTAATACCGTTGTACACTTCATTTATTCTAATTAATTTTTACTGAGTGCCGTATGGACTGAAGCAACACGTATCGATGTTGATATTCGTTCGTTTCGTTTTGTGCTTCGAACTCACTCAGCTCAATTCAATTCGAATCCACTCAGCTTGGCGTATGTAGCAATCGAATATTTGCGAAAGACGCGCAGCGGTAATCGATATTAGTATCGATAAAGAATGCTAGTTCACGGTCTAGGTTGGAGTGGGAAGTCAGTCGCTATTCTTGTCAAATATGCATCGGACGTAAATTAAGAACTCTTGAAGAATTATAAGTTGTACTATTAGAGCTATATCATAATAAATAAAAAATCGTAATCAAACGAGAAAACTAAAAACCACAATTGGGGGCTCAACCGGGATAAAGCCCAAGACAAAAGCAATTATAATTTGTTCGGCGAAAAGTGATCGGTGCATCTGGTACGTGCGAAAGACAGCAGCAGGTTAGGCTGGAATTGATAACTGTACGTATTGCGCGATAGAGTGGCGCAGGAGAAAAGAAAGAAAGAAAGAAATTGGAAGAGCGACTGGAAGACTGGACACTGCATACGTTTGTTCGGTGTGCTACCGAAACTGAGAGCGAAGCGAAAACCAACGGAAAGCAGTTAAAAGTGGAAATTCAAAGGCGAAGTCACGTGGTGAAATTGCAAGAGCACGTAACGTGGTGAGATTGCAGCGTATACGTCCGTGGTGGAAATCTGATACTGTGGTCGTCAATAAAAAAGGTCGTCGCGTGGTGAAATTGCAGCGCGAACCTTTTTTGGTAAAAGTGAGGGTAGTCACAGGCCCTGACACAGCAGGATAAAGTGCTTTGCAAAGCTACAGATCGGTAACGCAGGCGAGAAGGCCGGTGCGTTGGACGGAAAAGTGTTTTGCAAAGCTACAGATCTGTAACGCAGGCGAGAAGGCCGGTGCGTTGGATGGAAAAGGGGTTTGAAAAGCTACAGATCGGTAACGCAGGTGAGAAGGCCGGTGCGTTGGAAACCACAGTTATCTGCACAACGTTAGAAGGCGTCACACAGGAGGTAATTGGAAAACGCGACGAAAGCAAATTGTGGCAAGAGGACGGCAGGAGCAACATTCGCAGGCAGGTAAATTGATCCGATTGTTGGCTGCGCTGCGTCAAGCTTGGGCGCTGAAAAGGCTTGGAAATCGGTGGCGTTTGTTATCATCGAGTTGTAAACAGAGACGAGCGTTAACAGAGCAGCTGTATAGAGCTAACAGCGTGTTATACCATCGAGGGAATATGAGCAACGATCGTTAACATAGCCTTACGGAGTTTACAGAGTGTTGTAGCAATCGCAGTCAGCATTATTGCGAATATCAACTGCAGAGTATTAATAATTTTATAATCATTAGTAAACTGTAAACGGTCAAGATGCAAGTTGATGAGATTATGGTAATGCGTGTCGTAGATTTGCGACAGAAGTTAGCCCAGCTCAATTTGCAAACTAGCGGAGTTAAACGCGATTTGAAAAACAGATTACTAGTTCATTTTGGCCACCAGGAAGACGACGAAGATGAAGATGACGAATCAGTTGTTACAGCAGAAGATAGTCCAGTACCTAACCAAGCTTTACCGAACGTAGTATCGACAATGGCAAACAAGCCATGGTTAACCTTGAAAGACGTGGAGGGCAGTGTGTCACAATTTAGTGGTTCTGAAAATGCTGATATAAATAATTGGGTAAGAGTTGGAAGAATGTGCAGTAACCGTGCAGTGGAATAAGCTACAACTTTTTATATATGCTAAACAGTTATTAGTGGGTGCTGCGAAGTCGTTTGTGCTAAGCCTACGCGACGTACGAAACTGGGAATCGTTGAAGTCCGCTCTACTGGAAGAATTTACAGTTAAATTGTCTTCAGCAGAGATTCATCGAAAGTTGCAGAAACGTCAGCAAAAGAAAGGGGAATCCCTGCTAGAGTTTTTGTACGCGTTATTGGAAATAGCTAAACCAATTAAATCAGATGATGCTAGCATTATATAATATTTTGTTGCTGGCGTTCCAGACACAAAGGCAAACAAAGCAATGTTGTATCAGGCCAAGAATATTAGGAAGAACGCAATTTAAAAAAACGTCCAAAAGATATGATAGAAACTAATAAAAGTTTGCAATCGTCATGCGCGGATTTGTTAGCTGAGTTTAAAGACATGTGCATGTTAGTTTCGGAAAAAGTTGATACTGAAAAAGAGGTTAAGTTGTCTCATCTTAATGATATTCATAGTACTGAGGTGAAAAATATGATACGGAAGTATGTGCCACAGAGGAACGTTAACGCACTATTGAAAATGAAAATAATATTGACCGATGAAGTTCCAGTTTATCAACATCCGAGGCGCCTAGCATTTTGCGAGCAGCAAATCGTCGATAATCAAATAGATGAATGGTTAGAAGAAGGCATAATACGTCCAAATTTTTCAGAATACGCATCACCGGTAGTGTTGGTAGCAAAAAGGAATGGAAAGAAACGCCTATGTTGCGATTACAGAAAGTTGAACGAAAAAATAGTGCGAGATAAATTTCCAATGGCTCAGATGGAGACAGTGATAGAAAAACTTCAAGGTGCAAAGCTATTTACAACTTTGGATTTAACTAATGGTTTTTTCCATGTTCCGATAGAGCCAGAACTCAGAGAGGGCAATATGAGTTCTTGTTTGTACCATTCGGTATATCAAACTCACCAGCTGTATTCACACGGTTTATAATGGCAGTGCTACGCG
Organism: Scaptomyza flava; assembly: GCA_030179655.1. Classification (NCBI taxonomy): domain Eukaryota; kingdom Metazoa; phylum Arthropoda; class Insecta; order Diptera; family Drosophilidae; genus Scaptomyza; species Scaptomyza flava. The sequence goes on from JARNME010000076.1 coordinate 806,763, forward strand.
ATTTGATAAAAAAAAATAATGATGCTGTTGTGTACATGGACGATTTAATAATTCCAAGCAGTGATATAGAAGAAGGTGTGGCAAAGCTAGGTAGAGTCTTAAAGGTAGCGGCTCAGAATGGGCTACGAATAAATTGGGAAAAGTGTCAAATTTTGCAGAGACGGTTTGATTTTTTGGGATACATAATAGAGGACAACACTATTAAGCCTAGCAATGAGAAGACCTTAGATGCAAAGGCAATCCAACGATTTTTAGGACTTACATCTTATTTTCGGAAGTTTATTGAGGGATATGCAACTATAGCAAAACCGTTGTCAGACATGTTACGAAAAGACACAAAATTTGAATTTAAAGAATTACAACAGATTGCGTTTAAACAACTGAAGCATTTATTAACAGACCAGTGTTGAAAATATATAACCCAGGTTTAGAGACGGAAATACATACCGACGCGTCAAAATGGGGCTATGGAGCTGTTCTGTTACAGAAAGATTTAGAAGACAGTTTGTTCCACCCAGTTCAGTATATGAGTCATAAGACAAAACCCAGTGAAGAAAAATATCCAGCTTACGATCTTGAGGTATTAGCAATTATTGAAGCTCTGACTAATTGGCGTGTTTATGTTCTGGGAATAAGTTTTAAAATCGTTACCGATTGTAGCGCTTTTACAATGACAATGAAAAAGAAAGACGTACCATTAAGAGTAGCGCGTTGGGCAATGTTCTTACAAGATTTTAATTATGTTATTGAACATCGATCAGGAACAAAAATGAAGCATGTAGAAGCATTAAGTCGAGCTGCTTGCTATATGTCGGAAAGTATTGTTCACAGATTGAAAGAAGCGCAGTTAACAGATGATTGGATTAAGGCTGTGCGGAAGATTGTTAAAGAAAAAGCTTATGAAAACTACTATATTGCAAATGGTATATTGTTTAAGGACCCAAGCCGAGAACTTATTGTAGTACCAGCTCAAATGGAAAATGAGATCATACAGATAGCGCACAGACAAGGTCATTTCTCTTACAAAAAGACTCAGGATTTGGTTGAGAAATCTTATTTTATTCCTAAAGTCAAAAATAAAATATCGCGCATAATAGATAGTTGCGTTGAATGTATTATTGTTAATGAGAAATCTGGAAAGAGAGAGGGGTATCTACAACCTATTGATAAAGGTGATAGACCATTGTTGACATACCACATCGACCACGTTGGACCGTTATAAATTACTAAAAAACGTTGTAACTATATTTTTGTAGTGGTAGACGCATTTTCTAAGTATGTTTGGTTATACCCTACGCGAAGCACTGGTGTTGAAGAGGTAATAAAATGTCTGGAATTACAGGCTACCAATTTTGGCAATCCATTGAAAATAGTTTCGGATAAAGGTGCTGCATTTACTTCCAATTTGTTCCGCGAGTATTGTGAAGCTCAAAGCATCCAACACTTAATGATCGCTACTGGTGTTCCTCGAGGAAATGGCCAGGTAGAACGCATGCACAAGATTGTGATACCAATGCTTTCAAAGTTGAATCAAGGAGATACAGGTACTTGGTATAGGCACTTACTCAAGGTTCAGCAGATAATAAACAAGGTAGAACCACGATGCACAAAAGTCTCACCTTTTAATATTTAAAACTGGTCTGGAAATGCGTATCCAGATTGACCCAAAATTAAATGAATAAGAGAATAAGAATGAATAAGAGTTAGACGATAGACGTAAAAAATTACGATTCGAAACTCGTGAAAACATAGGTCGGATACAAAAGGAAAATAAGAATACTTTTGATTCAAACCACAAAGCAGACAGACAGTAGAGTGTTAATGATATCGTGGCTATAAAAAGGACCCAGTATGGGACAGGCTTAAAACTTAAGGGGAAGTATCTCGGACCATACAAAGTAGTCAAGGTTAACCCACATGGAAGGTATGAAGTAGTGAAGATTGGTCAAACAGAAGGACCTTTTCAGACATCGACAGTTGTGGAGTTCATGAAGCCATGGGTAGACCAATTCGGGGCGAGTGGTCCGTCAGGACAGCCGAATGTAGGAATCGAATATTTGCGAAAGACGCGTAGCTGTAATCGATATTAGTATCGATAAAGAATGCTAGTTCACGGTCTAGGTTGGAGTGGGAAGTCAGTCGCTATTCTTGTCAGCTATGCATCGGACGTAAATTAAGAACTCTCGAAGAATTATAAGTTGAACTATTAGAGCTATATCATAATAAATAAAAAATCATAATCAAACGAGAAAACTAAAAACCACACGTATGTTGTGAGTGCAGCCATGCAGACCTCTATTTTGTACTCATTTACTGACTTAAAAAATTCTGCTATTGATGTTGTCTGATACCCTATCTTAATTTGTGTAATATTTAATCGTTTCCTTCAACTTAGTTTTCTTTTGATTTTTAAACATTTAATGTTATGTAGTTAGCTATTTTGACTAGGCCTTACGCTTAAAACGAGATAGATTGTATTATTGTCCTTAACACGTTAACTAAATTTTAACAGGGCAACCGATCGGACATTGATTTTTCACTTTATAATTGATTGCTTTAATATATTTCAACTGTCAACCTATATACCTTTCACCTTTTTTAGTGATTATATTAGATTTTGATATTTCCCAACTCATTGCTTAAACTTAGGAAATTTCGTTACTAATTTCTTATAATTGATGGATGGTAATATTTTATTTCATTATTCTCCCCATTTTTGTTGCATTTAATAAAGAAGTGCAGCTTAAAAGTTCGAGATTTGAGTTTTACACGAAAAGTATGAATACTTTGAGTGTTTTAATTTAAGGGTTAAGTATCTACTACTACTGTTCCTTAATTGTGATAGTTGCAGTTTTGTTACATCTCACTTCAAATTTTTTTTTTTACTTTCTTTTATATATATTTTATTTTATTTTTTTTATGGAGGTGCTTTATTTATTTTAATGAGAACAAAACCTTTTTATTTTAGATGCCATGTTATTAAGGCTTTTTTATTTATTTAACTATTAAAATTATTTCTTAAGGAGACTTATTTCCTTTAGTGCTCAAAACTTATTGTCGCTAAAGGATTTATTTTTTCTTGATCTGAGATATTTCCTAAATTCATGAAACTATTCTAATGTGTTTTATTCTTCTTGAACCTTTGCATTAATCTTTAATTTGGATGGTAAAATAAAGTTGTGATGTATTAAAGCTCCAATTGATAAAAAAAGTCGGTATTTTGCAAAACGGGCGGTAGAGTACTTAAAATTTTTAATTGCAGTATGTTCTTAAAATAATGTACTTAATATCACCGGATTGGTTTATTTCCACTTAATATTGGTATTTTCAGTTTTCTGTTTTTTCTTCCTATGTATTAGTCGTTATGTACACCCTAGCTCTTGATCCTGTTTTTTGATTTTAGATAAGGGTCTGATTTTATTGTATACTGTTTGTGGAGGAGGCTCCAAATAATAAGATTTGATTTGGTAATTGTATGGTTAGATTTATTCTTCTTTTTTGTGGTTGTATTGTAAAGCCCTTCTTGTGTGTATGTTAAACTATTAAAAAAGCGCAAGCAAGTCATTTACAATTATTTTCACTAGCTTAGGACTCATGGTCTAAAGACCGTTTAGACTTTATGGTTGGTAGTTATGCTAGGCTATATTCTATTATGATTCTTGTGGGTTATAATTCGTACATTGAAAGAGCGAGATAAAGTTGTTCTTGTTTAGGTCTACAATCTGTTTTCTAGGTCCATTTTCCTTAGTATATCATACGGCAGGGAGTAAAATTTAATAGTAGTATGTCATTCCATTCTAGTAATATTTGTATATTGTTTATACCCTTAACCCATAAAATGGGTAAATAAGGGTATAATGGTTTTGTGCAAAAGTATGTAACAGGCAGAAGGAAGCATCTCCGACCCTATAAAGTATATATATTCTTGATCAGCATCAACAGCCGAGACGATATAGCCATGTCCGTCTGTCTGTCCGTCTGTCCGTCTGTCCGTCTGACCGTCTGTCCGTCTGTATGAACGCGTGGATCTCAGAGACTACAAGAGCTAGAGACTTCTGATTTTGTATTTAAGTTCTCCTATACCATGAGCAGAACAAGTTTGCTTCAAATTATCGATAACTATTCTGGTTTCCGATATACACATAATATCGATAACAATCAAATATCGAATTTGGAAAATCTAAAAATGAGGGTTGAAGTAATGGATAATGATAGAACTTTTCTGAAAATTTCGTCCAAATCGGTTGAGAAACACCGGAGATATTGAACTTAATCGATGGAAGCTAAGCCAGTATACCAAAGTCTTATATAAATTAAATATATTTATTGCAACTGGGTTCAGGGTATCTTCTAGTCGGGCTCTCCCGACTAGAGCCTTCTTACTTAATTTATTATATTGTTATATAATTTTTAATTTTATTCTTTTATGTTATATGACTTTAAATATTGCCTTTAAATTTAAGGGTTTTGCCTCTAAATTTTTTAAAGAGTTTACTATATGACGCTTTTAACCCTCCGTTGAGTGAGAAGGTCAGTAGGGACCTATTAACATATTCAACTTGAAATTACTCCTATTTCGGCCACTACGACCAAACCATTAAGTTGCTCTGTATTCCAAGAAAATTTTGTTGCGCATCTTTTAATCGGATCATTATTTTGGGAGTTATTGAGGTTTTTCGCACACTAGTACGCGGACGTGTGACAAGGTCCGTAGAGACCTTGTACTGAATTTTCATGGAATAACTCATAAATTCATGTTCTTTGGGCGTAATTATATTTTTTTATTATTATTTGAACACATAAATAATTTTTATTTTCAATTCTGGCTAATTTTATGTTACCTTTCATGGAAATCAATAATCCAATTCTTTGTATTTACCCTAAATGACTTTGCGTTCAGGCATACGTGCCAAACAAATTCTTTCAATTTACTTCATCCCTAATTGTTTATTTTTGCATTTAGTATTTAGTTGTAAACAATAAAAACACAAAAATCCTTTAAAAAAATTTTTTTTCATCAAATTAGCACAATTTTCTAAATAGTTTCCTACGGACCTTGTCACACGATGGTGAAGATCAGAAGTGTCACTCACCGGAGGGTAAAGAACAATTTGCTTGCTTGAGCTTGGTAGGTTATACTGTTAAAACAATAAGTGGAAAGACGGAACTGTCTTTTAGAATTTCTTCTACATTATAAGTTGGTTCTTTCCCTATCGTTTTTTTTCACGCACTTTGAGATAATAGCATTACTTAATGGAATGTGCTGTATGTTCCTGATTGCTTGCTGATTATTGTTGTTAATTATTATTTTGTTTATTTATTTCTTTTGCATCTCATATATTATTTTACCCTTATGTTCTTTTTTCGCTTCACTTTTATACTTACTTTAATAATTTATCATATGTTTCCTACAATTTATATTCAATCGCCCTTTAATTGACAAAAACTGGGCTGTTCAAAACGGAAGGTAATTAATCTATAAAACTGGTGGAACGGAATAGTTATGATTATATTTCATTTAAAAAAAAGTAGGCTGTTATACGGGTACACAAAATATTTACTTATACTTAATTAAATTTGAATCGATTTTAAACAAAGCGGCTTTTTTTTCGAAAATTTAGTTTTTAAAAGAACATATTAAGCTCATATCATATTTAAGATATTCACATTTAGGTATCATCAGTTCAAGTCCCTCATTATCCGATAATGAGCTGCCGTTTACAGACGGTGAAGTAAACGGGGATGCCGCTATATCGTTTCTCATAATCACAATTAAGCTGCCCGACGATGAAAATGAGTTCCATTATTATTTACGTACTGTCACTGTTTGCAGAAGCCAGGCATCCTCCAAAGACTCAAACACTCACTACGGCGAAGCGGTCCTCACCTGAACCATCACTCGTACAGACATAAGTAACTTTTACCTAGATTAGGTACGGTTGGCGTGTAGCCGTCTTATTTGAATAGTTCTGTTCTACTCTGTACCGATTTTGGATCTCCTGATTTCTATTATTCCCAGCTACTTTCCGAGGCTCACACCTTTGACTTTAACACACCAGCCCACAAAACATATTATATGGATATAAAAACATTAAACAATGACTATCAAGCACCAAGAGCTATTAAAATTTTTTTTAAGTATTCGGAGGAAATTTGATCGAACAGTGTGACACCCAAAGTATTTATTATGGTTTACATTAAATCGTGAAGTCATAGTCGAGTCAACTACATACTACACATTTTCCATGAGTTGTTCCCATTTAAAACCCCTATTAATTTATCCGTTTTTTCTTATTATTATTTTTTCAACCAAGTAAGTGCGTATCTGTTTTTTCAATTTTCTCTTTCCAGAAAATGTCTTTGAGTTCGGTATCCTCATCGTCATTCAATATGTATGTTATAGGGATTTTATATTGTATTTATATTATTGTAAGGTTTAAGTTTTCCGGTTTGGTGAGTAGCCCTTCTCATTGAAATTACTCCTATTTCGGCCACTACGACCAAACCATTAAGTTGCTCTGTATTCCAAGAAAATTTTGTTGCGCATCTTTTAATCGGATCATTATTTTGGGAGTTATTGAGGTTTTTCGCACACTAGTACGCGGACGTGTGACAAGGTCCGTAGAGACCTTGTACTGAATTTTCATGGAATAACTCATAAATTCATGTTCTTTGGGCGTAATTATATTTTTTTATTATTATTTGAACACATAAATAATTTTTATTTTCAATTCTGGCTAATTTTATGTTACCTTTCATGGAAATCAATAATCCAATTCTTTGTATTTACCCTAAATGACTTTGCGTTCAGGCATACGTGCCAAACAAATTCTTTCAATTTACTTCATCCCTAATTGTTTATTTTTGCATTTAGTATTTAGTTGTAAACAATAAAAACACAAAAATCCTTTAAAAAAATTTTTTTTCATCAAATTAGCACAATTTTCTAAATAGTTTCCTACGGACCTTGTCACACGATGGTGAAGATCAGAAGTGTCACTCACCGGAGGGTAAAGAACAATTTGCTTGCTTGAGCTTGGTAGGTTATACTGTTAAAACAATAAGTGGAAAGACGGAACTGTCTTTTAGAATTTCTTCTACATTATAAGTTGGTTCTTTCCCTATCGTTTTTTTTCACGCACTTTGAGATAATAGCATTACTTAATGGAATGTGCTGTATGTTCCTGATTGCTTGCTGATTATTGTTGTTAATTATTATTTTGTTTATTTATTTCTTTTGCATCTCATATATTATTTTACCCTTATGTTTCTTTTTTCGCTTCACTTTTATACTTACTTTAATAATTTATCATATGTTTCCTACAATTTATATTCAATCGCCCTTTAATTGACAAAAACTGGGCTGTTCAAAACGGAAGGTAATTAATCTATAAAACTGGTGGAACGGAATAGTTATGATTATATTTCATTTAAAAAAAAGGAGGCTGTTATACGGGTACACAAAATATTTACTTATACTTAATTAAATTTGAATCGATTTTAAACAAAGCGGCTTTTTTTTCGAAAATTTAGTTTTTAAAAGAACATATTAAGCTCATATCATATTTAAGATATTCACATTTAGGTATCATCAGTTCAAGTCCCTCATTATCCGATAGTGAGCTGCCGTTTACAGACGGTGAAGTAAACGGGGATGCCGCTATATCGTTTCTCATAATCACAATTAAGCTGCCCGACGATGAAAATGAGTTCCATTATTATTTACGTACTGTCACTGTTTGCAGAAGCCAGGCATCCTCCAAAGACTCAAACACTCACTACGGCGAAGCGGTCCTCACCTGAACCATCACTCGTACAGACATAAGTAACTTTTACCTAGATTAGGTACGGTTGGCGTGTAGCCGTCTTATTTGAATAGTTCTGTTCTACTCTGTACCGATTTGGATCTCCTGATTTCTATTATTCCCAGCTACTTTCCGAGGCTCACACCTTTGACTTTTAACACACCAGCCCACAAAACATATTATATGGATATAAAAACATTAAACAATGACTATCAAGCACCAAGAGCTATTAAAATTTTTTTTTAAGTATTCGGAGGAAATTTGATCGAACAGTGTGACACCCAAAGTATTTATTATGGTTTACATTAAATCGTGAAGTCATAGTCGAGTCAACTACATACTACACATTTTTCCATGAGTTGTTCCCATTTAAACCCCTATTAATTTATCCGTTTTTTCTTATTATTATTTTTTCAACCAAGTAAGTGCGTATCTGTTTTTTCAATTTTCTCTTTCCAGAAAATGTCTTTGAGTTCGGTATCCTCATCGTCATTCAATATGTATGTTATAGGGATTTTATATTGTATTTATATTATTGTAAGGTTTAAGTTTTCCGGTTTGGTGAGTAGCCCTTCTCATTGAAATTACTCCTATTTCGGCCACTACGACCAAACCATTAAGTTGCTCTGTATTCCAAGAAAATTTTGTTGCGCATCTTTTAATCGGATCATTATTTTGGGAGTTATTGAGGTTTTTCGCACACTAGTACGCGGACGTGTGACAAGGTCCGTAGAGACCTTGTACTGAATTTTCATGGAATAACTCATAAATTCATGTTCTTTGGGCGTAATTATATTTTTTTATTATTATTTGAACACATAAATAATTTTTATTTTCAATTCTGGCTAATTTTATGTTACCTTTCATGGAAATCAATAATCCAATTCTTTGTATTTACCCTAAATGACTTTGCGTTCAGGCATACGTGCCAAACAAATTCTTTCAATTTACTTCATCCCTAATTGTTTATTTTTGCATTTAGTATTTAGTTGTAAACAATAAAAACACAAAAATCCTTTAAAAAAATTTTTTTTCATCAAATTAGCACAATTTTCTAAATAGTTTCCTACGGACCTTGTCACACGATGGTGAAGATCAGAAGTGTCACTCACCGGAGGGTAAAGAACAATTTGCTTGCTTGAGCTTGGTAGGTTATACTGTTAAAACAATAAGTGGAAAGACGGAACTGTCTTTTAGAATTTCTTCTACATTATAAGTTGGTTCTTTCCCTATCGTTTTTTTTCACGCACTTTGAGATAATAGCATTACTTAATGGAATGTGCTGTATGTTCCTGATTGCTTGCTGATTATTGTTGTTAATTATTATTTTGTTTATTTATTTCTTTTGCATCTCATATATTATTTTACCCTTATGTTTCTTTTTTCGCTTCACTTTTATACTTACTTTAATAATTTATCATATGTTTCCTACAATTTATATTCAATCGCCCTTTAATTGACAAAAACTGGGCTGTTCAAAACGGAAGGTAATTAATCTATAAAACTGGTGGAACGGAATAGTTATGATTATATTTCATTTAAAAAAAAGGAGGCTGTTATACGGGTACACAAAATATTTACTTATACTTAATTAAATTTGAATCGATTTTAAACAAAGCGGCTTTTTTTTCGAAAATTTAGTTTTTAAAAGAACATATTAAGCTCATATCATATTTAAGATATTCACATTTAGGTATCATCAGTTCAAGTCCCTCATTATCCGATAGTGAGCTGCCGTTTACAGACGGTGAAGTAAACGGGGATGCCGCTATATCGTTTCTCATAATCACAATTAAGCTGCCCGACGATGAAAATGAGTTCCATTATTATTTACGTACTGTCACTGTTTGCAGAAGCCAGGCATCCTCCAAAGACTCAAACACTCACTACGGCGAAGCGGTCCTCACCTGAACCATCACTCGTACAGACATAAGTAACTTTTACCTAGATTAGGTACGGTTGGCGTGTAGCCGTCTTATTTGAATAGTTCTGTTCTACTCTGTACCGATTTTGGATCTCCTGATTTCTATTATTCCCAGCTACTTTCCGAGGCTCACACCTTTGACTTTTAACACACCAGCCCACAAAACATATTATATGGATATAAAAACATTAAACAATGACTATCAAGCACCAAGAGCTATTAAAATTTTTTTTTAAGTATTCGGAGGAAATTTGATCGAACAGTGTGACACCCAAAGTATTTATTATGGTTTACATTAAATCGTGAAGTCATAGTCGAGTCAACTACATACTACACATTTTTCCATGAGTTGTTCCCATTTAAAACCCCTATTAATTTATCCGTTTTTTCTTATTATTATTTTTTCAACCAAGTAAGTGCGTATCTGTTTTTTCAATTTTCTCTTTCCAGAAAATGTCTTTGAGTTCGGTATCCTCATCGTCATTCAATATGTATGTTATAGGGATTTTATATTGTATTTATATTATTGTAAGGTTTAAGTTTTCCGGTTTGGTGAGTAGCCCTTCTCATATAAATTTTATGTTTGCTTATACACACATAATCATTTGCATAGATTTTTTATCTGACTAATGAAAATGTCTTAAAACATTTTAAGAATTATAGGATCTTCTTTTATGTATGTAATTTTAGCTGTCCTATTATATCGCTTATTGTTCTAGCTAAACAATTGATTGAACTTTACCTCCATAATGTCTTTTAAACGTATCTTTGATTGAGTTTTCGATAATCACTACTTATTAAATTTTCTAGATCGTACCCGAGTCACGTTAATATAGCAGGGTACGACATAAAAGTAAGCACACAGACAAGATTGGGGGAAGAGACACTCCTAAAAGGCTATGAGCCTATGAGCCTATGACGTAGATAAGGTAGGAGGTAACGAACAGCGAGAGTCTTTAGCGGGAAGCGAGCTGTTAACTGTCAACCTATATATCTTTCTCCTATTTTAGTGTTTATATTAGATTTTGATATTTCCCAACTCATTGCTTAAACTAAGGAAATTTCGTTACTAATTTCTTATAATTGATGGATGATAATATTTTATTTCATTATTCTCCCCATTTTTGTTGCATTTAATAAGGAAGTGCATTGAAATAGCTTTACAGTTCGAGATATGAGTCTTACACTGTTTCAAAAAGTATGAATACGTTAAGTGTTTTAATTTAAGGGTTAAGTATCTTCTTCTTCTGTTCCTTAACTGTGATAGTTGCAGTTTTGTTACATCTCACTTCATTTTTTTTTTTTTTTTTTTTTTTTTTTTTTTGACTTTCTTTTATATATATTTTATTTTATTTTTTTATGGAGGTACTTAATTAATTTTAATGAGAACAAAACCTTTTTGTTCTAGATGCCATGTTATTAGGGCTTATTTATTCATTTAACTATTATATTTATTTCTTAAGGAGACTTATTTTCTTTAGTGCTCAAAACTTATTGTCGCTAAAGGATTTATTTTTTCTTGATCTGAGATATTTCCTAAATTCATGAAACTATTCTAATGTGTTGTAAGGTAGGCTAACGTTAGCCTCCCTCACAGTTTATTATTATAGAATAATTTGTCATTTAATGAAGTTAAGTACATGAAGTACAAATGAGAAGAAGTCGTTCTCACCCTTATATAATAATTTTTTAGTTATTAAGAGTAATTAACACCTTGCTAAACATTAAGATTACAATCATTCATTCTTTAGTATACTATAGTTTGCCATGTTACAAGAATGTTCATTAGCTTTAAATAACATTTCGGCTCAAGCAACTTTACAGAAGGTTCAACTGGCCAGATCGGCGAAAGATGATCGAAGGGTGCGGGCGCTCTCACGACCCGCGATCCACAATCGCGACCCACGCGAAGAAGGAAGGCGCACTCGGGCGGAGCACGCGACTGGCGAGTTAGAGAGGAAATTGAGTCCAAGGCGTGCAGACGTGTCGGCGGAATAGTTAGTGACAAGTAAAGGGTAAACGACGGCCAAAGTACAGTTGACGAGAGCGAAAACGGGATAGAAGCGTAGGCATCCTCAGACGGAGGAGAAAATGTATAATTAACGTACACACATATATATATATATATATACGCCTAAGGAAGGCGTACAGAAATAAAGGTTCGAAAGCCAGAAATACCCTAACCCCAAAACCATGTGTGTCTGTCATCGGATTAAGTCATTTCGATTCGCGTTATAAAGTGGTTCACCGGCTGACGGCGTTCGCCTCAGCTTGGAAGGGAAGAGAAACCTGCGGACTTTGCGGTAGGAGTGCCGTGACAATCCACTCGCCAACCCAAATCGCCCAGGCATCCCAGTAGCGCATCTCAATGGTAGTTTACCGGCCCACGGTAATCACCTCGGCTTGGAAAGAGTAATAACTGAGGCTTGTGGTAGGAGTGCGGTGACAATAAACTCGCCAACCCAGATCGCCCAGTAAGATCGGTGACGCGACCCTCTTGCATTATGACATTAACGAACTTTACCTCCAGTTAGCAATTGTGTGTCAGCAAATATAAATATTTATTGTAACACGTGCCTTGGCCAGACTGATATCTGTACCTCGGCTCAAATCACTACTATACAAGTGGCGCCCGAGCAGAGTTCTGAAGCTAAAGAGGAGTAGGGCAATTGGGGAATAAAGAACCCAGAAACAATACTTAAAAGGTCGGAAAACGCGAATTCATGTATACCCGGTCATACACTGTTTTACTGCACGTGCATAAAACAGAAAAACTGAATCACACGAGAATCTTCTTTTGCGCAATTTTCGTGGCGCAAAGAAGTTGACAGTCGAAACGGGCGCACCGATTAAACAAACGGGATCGCGCAAAGCAAGCGATTAAGTCGGGCCATCTGCGGAGCAACGAATGTGACGGTGGAAGCGTGCGCACCGATTGCATAGCGGAGTTTATTTAAATACCAGCGGTTGGTAACAAGTCGCGGCGCGGCGAAGTTGACGGTGAAGTGAATGAGCCGATGTCCAGGACGGCATAACACGCGCTACGACAAGCCAAGTACAGCACGCATCAAATTATCAAAAGTGGAGTGGTTTTTTTTGGCAACGGCAAATAGCGAACAGTGGGACGAGAACAAGCGGGGATGGAAAACGGAACAGTGGGACGATATTAATGGAAAGGGAAAAGTGAACAGTGGGATGAGTGCAACCGCGAAGTGGAATAAAAATTAAATAAATTTTAATAAACAAAATATATTAATGTAATAAAATAATTTAAAAAAAAATTAATAAATAAAACAATAAATCCAGTTTAAAAAAAATAATAATAATAAAAAATAATATAAAATAAATGAATAAATATAACTATAGAAAAAAATTAAATATCGGGCGTTCGATGGGTATACCACTGCCGAAAGGAGGACTTAAAGAAGATTGCGCACGAACTCGGCCTGAACAAGCTGGGAAAGTTAGAAGAGTTGCGGAAGCGGGTATGTACCTATATAAAAGAAGGGACCCATAATTTGTTGACGTGGACTAGTCTGACGGAATGGGAGTCGAGGTTCGCCAAGACCCAGGAATCGCCCGGCCTTTCCGCTGCGGAGCCACGAACGCGTCAAAAATCAGAATCTGACCTTCTGACACTGTCGGGGTCACCCGGGGGATTGTTTCCGCTGCACAGCCACACACAATATACGCCGCCCAGTGAGCAGAAGATAAGGATTGAATCCTCATCTGATATACATGTGGTGCCGCCTGTAAACCCCCCTGTGAATAGTACCCAGGTGGGGCAGGTGGACTATAGACCGAGTGTTGGAGCCGGAGACGCGGAATTCGGCAGTCATAGACAATATATGGTCGTCCCTGGGCTAGTTCGCAGGTGGGGCATCAGGTTTAACGGTCGCACCGACCCACTGATATTTCTAGAAGCGATTGCAGAACGGGCGATATCCCACGAGGTTAGTCTAGATCGTGTGGCCAAGGTTATGAGCGAGGTATTGACAGATAAAGCGGCACTCTGGTTCACAATCAGGCGACTAAAATATACGACGTGGGCCACTTTCAAGAAAGAATTCTTGGAATTTTTCTTGCCATCAAGGTACTTCCAGAGGCTGGAAGACGAAATCAGAGCTCGTCGGCAGCGTAGTGGCGAAGGGTACAAAGACTAATTAATTGACATTAGGGGACTTATGTATCACGCTGGATATGGTTCAGCCCAAGAGTTGGACAGAATTTACGAAAGCCTAGCGCCGGAGTAAAGATTATATATCCGCAGGAGAGATTTCGTGACATTGGGGCAGCTAACGCAAATGGCAGCCGAATTCGAAAACGTCCGGAATCAGAGCCGCAGGGAAGCAGAGGGTAATCAGGGGTCAGGCGGTAAAGATCATGGCGCGACAGGGGGACAGGCATTCCCAAAGCAGCCCGTTTAAAAATCCGACGCGTGTAAAGCCGGCACCAGCGCACAAAAACCATGCTTTCCCGATCAGTCCTGTACGAGGGATTTCAAACGGTGGGATCGGTCAAGAGCAGCTTAGACCCTACGACGGGAGACGCGTGTGCTATAAGTGTTCGCAGGGCAGGTATTTTGCTAGAGAATGCCCCAATCTGCGAGTACTGTTCTGCAGATCGTGTGGTACACAGGGCGTGAACAGCGCAGAGTGCTGCCAGAAACAGCCGGGAAACGAGCAGCGGCGACATACGGAGTGGGATCAGATGGGCGCTGGTGTGAGTCACTCCCAAAATTAGAATACCGACTGAGTGTCCAGGACAATCGTATAGTCGCTGCTATTAAGGGTTGGAAGGTGCGTAGCGAAGGCGACAGTTGACACGGGGGCCACCAGGAGTTTTGTGAGCGAAGGTTTTTTTCGAAAGGTGGCAGACGAAGGCAAGGTACTAGTAGCGGATGCTAAGGCACGCCTAGCGGACGGTTCAAGTATAACCGTAGAAAAGATATTGCGGGTAAAGATTGGATTAGCAGGAGACGAGGCGACGATAGATATGCTCGTTATGCCGTCTATGTTGGACAACGTGATTTTAGGTATGGACTTTCTGTGCAGGATGGGTACGAACATCCAATGCGGAAAAGCGAAACTTGTTCTCGAAGCGGTCGAGGAACCAACCCCGGGGGCTGGAAGTACTACGATGGGTCGGATAGCAAGGAAGGAACGCAAAATTGACGACAGCAAAAGGAAAGAACAAAGAGATGTCCCAGGGGCACCCAAGGTGGATGACGCCGTGCGAGCTGAGCGAAGGGAGAATCAGGAGATGGCGCCGGGCGCCAGGGAGTCTCTACTAGAGGATCCAGGCAAAGAAGAGCTTAAACCAACTAGGCCGGTGAACATAGCGCTTCCACTACAAAAGGAAAATCCGAGGAAACGCGAAACACATCCCATGGGCAGGGCGCATTTGGAGGGAGACGAAGATTTAAAGACAGGATTATCTCGCACGGGAAAAGCAAAGTCAGGGATGCAACCGAGTGTATCAACCGAAGGAGGGTTGGAATGTCCAATGGATCTAGAGCCGGCGCTACAGGAATTCTTGAAGACGAAGCTAGCACTTTTCGAAGGACTCAAAGGCGTGTCTCATATAGCCGAGCATCGGATTGTGATGAGGGATGATAAGCCAATAAAGTGGAGGTATTATCCCAAGAGCCCAGCGATGCAGCGAGTTATCGACGATCAAGTGAACGAACTGATAGAAGCCGGTGCAATAGAGCCGTCCAGGAAACTTCACAATGCGCCCATAGTGCTCGTTCGTAAAAAGACAAATGAATGGCGAATGTGCATTGACTACCGCCAGCTCAATGCACATTCAATACCCGACGCGTACCCAGTGCCCAGAATAAACCATATCTTGGAAAGGCTGAGGCACGCACGTTACATATCTTCGTTGGATTTAAAACACGGTTATTGGCAAATCCTAATGGCAGCGGACAGTCGGGAATGCACGGCGTTTACGGTACCCGGCCGAGGATTGTTCCAGTGGCGAGTCATGCCGTTTTGTTTGCATTCGGCGGGTGCGACATTTCAAAGAGCATTGGACACAGTGATCGGCCTGGAGGTGGAACCCCATGCGTTCGCCTACTTAGACGATATCATAGTGATCAGCGAGACGAAGGAGCAGCATACGGCAAACCTACAGGAAAATTTTCGCCGGCTGAGGGCAGCAAATTTGAAGCTGAACAGGAAGAAGTGTTCGTTCTTCCAGAGGAAGTTAGTATACCTGGGACATTTAGTGAGAGACGAGGGAATCCAGACTGACCCGTCGAAGGTAGAAGCAATTAACAATTTGAAGGCCCCAGCAAACTTGCAGGAGCTTAGATGGTGCTTAGGCATGGCGTCGTGGTGACAAGTTTGTTGAAGAAATCCCGAAAGTAGGCGGAATTAGACAGACTCAAACACTGTCTGACGACCACTCCTGTTCTGGCATGTCTGGATTTCGCTGAGAAGTTCACACTACAAACGGATGCAACCGATTACGGCCTCGGAGCAGTGCTAACGCAAACTATTGACCAGCAAAGGCGAGTCTTAGCGTACGCGAGTCGTAAGTTGTCGAAAGGAGAAGAAAATTACTCGCCGACCGAAAAGGAGTGCTTGGCAATAGTATGGTCGCTCCGGAAGCTGAAATGTTATCTGGAGGGATATCGCTTCGATGTAATCACGGATCATATGGCGCTAAAAAGTTTGGATTCCATAGAGAGCCCGTCGGGAAGGATCGCGTGCTGGGCGCTAGAGCTCCAGCATACCAGTTCAACGTACAGTATAGGAAGGGCAAACTCAACGTGGTGGCGGACGCGTTGTCGCGAGACCCGTTAGAGAAACTCCAGCAAGCCGTGGTTCAACAATTACAAGGAAAGTGGATTCAAGGAATGAAGGATAAAGTCGCCAAGGAACCAACCAAGTATGCGGTTAACATCGAGGAAAATAGACAGTTATACCGGCACTTAGGCTACCGCGCGGATGATGAGGATTACATCCCATGGAAGCTCTGTGTCGATGAAGAACAAAGGACGCGAGTGCTTAAGTAGTGCCACGACGCGCCGACGGCAGGTCACCAAGGAATTCGCAAGACGATTATGAGGTTATCACAGCGTTACTACTGGCCGGGAATGTTTCGGGATGCAGCGAGGTACGTTAAGTGCTGCGAGAGATGTCAGATATTCAAGTCGGAGCAGAGGAAGCCAGCCGGACAGATGCTAACCCGACAGGTGGCAGAGCCGATGGCCATACTGTGCGCGGACTACGTGGGCCCTTTGCCACGCTCAAAACAAGGTAACACGATGCTTTTGGTGTTTCACGACGCATTCACGATATGGGTGGCAGCAACACTACAAAGAGCATTTCGCGAGCGAATCTTATGCTTTTTCGGAGTACCAAAGAGATTCGTATGTGACAACGGAGTGCAGTTCACGAGTCGAAACTTCAAGGCATTCATGAATTCGCTAGGCGTAGAGGTGGAATATACAGCCCCGTACTGCCCACAGGAAAACCCGAAAGAGAGAACAAATAGGACGGTGAAACTATGAACCGGAAGTCAAAGTTCGTGGGACGAGATCTCGTTGGACGTCAACTCGAGCATTGCAGATTCAACAGGATTTTCGCCAGCGTTCCTGATGCAGGGAAGAAAACATCGTCTGCCAGCAACGTTATACGATGAGAAAACGCCGGGAACGGGAAGTACAGCACAAACGCTGGAAGAAAAAGCAGTTCGAATGCAAGAAGTATTCAAAATAGTCCAAAGCAACCAACAACGGGCTTCGAAAGACCAAGGGAGGAACTATAACCTAAGGCGGAGAGAATGGCGACCAACGATTTAGTCTTATTAAAGACACACCAGCCATACAAGGCTAGCGACGGATTCGCGGCAAAGTTAGCCCCGAAATACGAAGGCCCGTTCCGAATTAAAAATTTCGTATCTCCGAACGTCGCACAGTGGCGCCCGTAGATCAAGTCAAGTGTCAAAAATCAAAAATTGCATGTGCCTCTAAAAAATATTGAATGAACCTACTTCTTTTTTTAGAAGATATAGCTTTTCAAAGTTGTCTGATTTTTTGTTTTACATAAAAATCACAATTTTAAGGTAATTTGGTCGGCTTTGAGATACAATATCTCAGAAACTAAGTTACGGATCGTCATTATTTTTGGTTCTATTGATAGATCTATTTATTAAGAAAAGAATAAATAAGAATAAAAATAATTATACTGTTTGCTTTGCGTTTAGCCAGGCAATTCAATATTTACCAACTATCCACTTTTTCACTATTTCTCAACTTTGATGGAAAATAAAAAAAAAAATATCACATTATATCGGCTATTTTTTTAAATTAATTTCTTTGATTATTCCTCTATTAAATGCAAAAAGTTTCATGTGCCCGTTTTTGCCCCTTTTTTTTATATGTAAAAAAAGTGAAAAAAGTCATAGGAAAAAAATGTGTTGCATGCATTTTTGGGCAATTTATGACATATAACCGTGAAAACCCATTTTTGTTGTTGTTGTTACGTTCGTTATTGTGAAGATACTTGACTTTTGTTTTTCATTCTGTAATGCTTACCTGAGATCATTTGTCAAATCCTGGTCCCTAAATTCAGGTGCAGTTACAGGATATACAAATAAATTACCAGGTACGCACCGAATACAGAAATTGCGTTGGCGTACAACTAGTCACACATCCCATTCAGGTAGGCACAAATCTTATTCGGACACGTGCCAAGTACCCAAATTGCATAAATTGACCTTATTGACCTGGACTTATACAAACAATAGGTAAATTTGTTAGGAAAGCTAACTCTTTTCTTGAACCCTTAATCCAAACGGTATATATCAGGTAATAGATTAGACTATATAATGAAAAAAAAAACTATAATCCTGGATTAGTCTACGACTGAAAGTTGGCGAGACAAGTACTGTTTACACTTCAAACATGTCGTTGAGCAACCATAAATTATTGACCTGTTTAGGAAGTCAACCACATCACAAAGTTTCACGGAAGCTGCCTTCGAAGAACTTGATAGTTTATACGGCAATATACAGAGAAGCGAAGATATAAAACATAAACTCTGCATGATGTATGCCAGTCTAAACTCACGATGTATAAAAACAAACAGAATGACTGAGAGATTCAACACCAAACACCAGGACTGGCTTAATAGTGATACCATCCTGGGTACATTAACAGAATATGAACCCAGCACATCCACCGGACGAGCAAGAGGAAGGCCGACTAAAGGCATGGAAAAGTGTTCAAATTTAACAAGAAAGAGGAAACTCGCTGATTCAACAAATGATTTATCTACGTTTATCGGAAGCGCTGTCTATTAGATATACAAAGGATGTTGAAAAAGCATGTTAAGTCACTGAAAGAATTAGAAAATACTTATAGTTCAGAGATGATTTCTCTTTTAGATATACCATCTTTTACGGATTGTGATGAATATTTTACAAAAAATTAATTAAAAAAAAAAAAACATAAATAAAAAATTTTTAATTATTTTAATATTAATTTTAGATTATAAAAACCATTAAAACGAAACAATAAAAATCAAAAAATTTAAAAAATATATTTTTTCCTTCCCGTAAAGTTGATTTTTCCACAAATTTCAACTTTGCATACCAATAAATAGGCACAGAAAAATTGTAGAATTCATTTCAAAATCTCATTTTATAGGTTGATTAATTATCTATCATATGCTTTTTAAATTGTTAGATTATCTCATTTGGTTCAAAAGTTATTATTTTTGATATGAAAAAACTCAAATGGCCCCACTGTGCGTCGTGCGTTTGGTGAAAGAGGGGGAACGAAAAAGCAAAATCGCCAGCATAGGGCAACTAAAACCATTCCATCGAGAAGACGAAGATCCCGAAGTGAGCCACTCCCCATTTTAAAAGGCTGGAATTGAATCGGATAACGAGTTTTTTATATTTTTTTCCTAACCCAAAAAAAAAAAAATAAAAAAAAAAAAATGAACTAACAAACTAACCATTTTATATGAACACCGTTAATCACCGAATTTACAACAATTTATATTAAAGGTTAATTGCGAAGAATGGACAGTGAAAAATCTAATATTTTTTAGATTTATAAACAAACAAACGAAATAATGATACGCGGTGATTTCTTCGAATAGCGAGTATAATTGTGTGGTGGCTTCAAGGGTGAAATGACAATTAAATCGTAGCTTAGCCTAAAACAATTACGTGAGCCACAGACGGCCACACGCAACACAAATTCGCCTTCGGCAGATTGCCAATCGGCCTAAAAGCTTACATAGCTTAAGAGCGACTTCAAATTTACTCTTAAATTAACTTATGCTATGTTAACTCCTAACTTAATGGCAATATAATTATTCTGCTCCAACATTCCGGCCCCGTTGACGAGCTCCGGTCTTCAACAAATTTTATAAATTGAGTAGTGCCAGCTTGTGCACTGGCCGTTCAGTTGCGTTCATGTTGTCCTCGCCTTTGCTCCACTGGGCTCGCTGCAGCAGGTTGAGCAGGTAATCCCTGGACCAATTGCGCCAACAGTGCAGTTTGCGCACCAACAACCGTCGCCACCGCTTCCAGTACGCGGCTACGCGCTCGTTGTTGGGATCCTCGGGCGTCAATCCTGTGAGCATCTCCGGCAAAGAATGGCCGATGAGCAAATGCCCTGGCATCGTCACCTCTCCATCGTTCTGGTCGCTGCTGTCTGCCACGAGCAGCCAGGAGTTTCGTGTGTCCAGCTTACGCTTGGCGTCGCCTGACCCTTGCGCCAACATCTGTTTGGCAGCCTCTACTGTTGCTTTCCACAGTCTGCCGAAGTGCGATGTCCTCGGAGGGATAGACCTCCATTGCACAGCTTTCTCCTTGCTGAGGTGAAGCGCTTCGTGGACCTCCTTCAGCACGTTGCTCGCTCCAATGAGCCTTTTAAAAACAATAAGAAAGGCGTCAGTGTAACGGTCAGTCACAAATTTCAAGACCGCCTTTCAGGCGAAACAAACAAATACGGCAACGTACATTTTTAAAGGTGGTCTGCCTCTCACTCTGTAGCTTACATAATTAGGCTGCCTTAACAATCCAATCAGAACTTTTGCACCACCATGGAAGTGCCTAAATTGCAAATGCCTGAATAAGGTGCTGAAGAATTTAGAAATCTTTGGTAGCAACAAAGGGAATCTAGCATCATGTGAGATAGGGCCGTGTAGCATACGCCCTCCTACTCGATATAATTCAAATTTAATACCATTTTCGTGGTGACAAATGGACACAACAAGCCTAGAGAGTCCAACAAGCGAGAGGCTAAGGACAAGATATAACGCTTTTTTGGTTTAAGGGAAGCAAAACGTCAAGGTGATACTTAAACACATCTTCTTGAGGTGCCCAACGCATTCCAAACGTCCTAACTGAGCTTTGCTCATTAAAATTTATACTCATTTCCTCACTGACGTTCCTTTCACCAGACCGATTCTGGTAATTGGAAGCCCGCTTGGCCAGTGGAAATCCTCCTGCGTGCAATATGTCACCGACCTGGCTCCAAATGGTGTCCAGTTCTTTTAAACTGTCTACACCTGCCAGCATACCGTCAACATAAAAACAATTTTTAATCACATCCGCGCCAATGGGGTGTGATTGTGTGTAGATATTTGCCAATTCGAATAAACAACGTACAGCCAGAAAGGGTGCTGACGCTGTACCATATGTAACAGTAATCAACCTGTATGCCTGTAAAACTTGCGATGTATTTTCTGTTCACAAGACAAGTTGAAAGTATCTGTCTTGCTCAGAAACATTTATCTGCCTATACATTTTTGAAATATCGGCAGTTACGGCATATATGTTCAACCGAAAGTTGACCAACGTTGAATACAACTCCCTCTGAATCGTTGGCCTCACCATAAGTGTTTCGTTGAGCGAAACTGCTGTTGATGTTTTGCTAGACGCGTCAAAAACAACTCGAAGCTTGGTTGAGGTACTTTCAGGTCGCAGAACGCATTGATGAGGAATGTAGTAATGCTGTTCTGGAGGAACAGACTTCAGAATGGACATATGTCCCAAATCCAAATCATCCCTTGACAGTTTGCGCTCAAGTTGCAAAAAACGCCTTTCAGCAGTTTTAAAGGACAGGCCAAGAACCTTGGGATCGGTCTTAAAGGGAAGATTAACTTGAAAGCGACCGGTAGTTAACCGTTGCACAGTTTTTGTGAAGTGCAATTCACAGGCCTGCTGTTCAGCTGTTTGTCGGACAGCCTTCGACTCGATTGGACATTGATCCAATTCCCAAAAACGATTAACTAAAGAGTCGAGAGAACAGATAGAAACTTTAGCTACTGCACTATTACTATACTGGTACCGAGGCACTTGTCCAGTATATTTGCCCGCTACAATCCAGCCAAGCAATGTTTTTTGCATGATGGGCATCTCGGAATGTAGTTTTATTTGCCCAACGCACAATAATCCATAAAACAATTCCGCTCCCAAAAGCACATGTACCTTCGCTGGCTTATAGAATTCGGGATCTGCCAACTTAATATTTTTTGGAATTTTCCAATTCAATATGGATAGAGTCTGTCCAGGCTGAGATGTGGATATCGATTTCAGTACCCAGCACTCAGCGGAAAACGTGTGGGAATTCAAACGAGATTGAACTGATGCACAAACCTTATTGTTGCTATTAGTGGTTGCCCCACCTACCATTGAGATAGCAAGGGAAGTTGGCTCGTGTTTAAGCCGTAGCCTCTGGCCCATGCTCTCAGACATCAAATTTATCTGCGAGCAACACTCGTGCTGGATGCAACTGTCCGAATCTATCTTTTATATTTACCACGGCGGTAGCAAGAACGACTTGATCTGCATTACGCATGTGACCAACGTATGCCTCTAAAGTTGAGGCTTGAAGTGCAGCTGCCTCACTTTGTACTGGTGTGTTATACCTATGAAGCAAAGAGTGATGAGGCTTTGAACACACACGACACTTCGACGCCTTGCAGTTCGAAACTATGTGTCCCACGGTCAAACAGTTCAGACACATCTTTTGAGTTTTGACGTACTCAAATCTTTGCTTCACAGAAATAGCACTGAGTGACGGACAAGAATATATATTGTGATCTGCAGACTTGCAATAAGTACATGCAGACGACGACCTATGCGCTGAGCTAGAACATGCAAATGAAGATTTTTGTTGAGGCTTTCTCACTTCGTTGCGTACTTTTGATTTGTCACGTGTTGACTCTTCTGCAGCCAAATATTGGTACCTTCTATTCAACTGCTTAGCACAATCTTCCCAAGATGGCAGCCTATCATAATCAAGCTGCTCCTCAAAACGAGACTTAGTCTTATAGTCTAAATTAGCCATGACCATATGAATAATCATAACATTTGAAATGTCTTTGTCGTCACCCAAAGACGACAGCGATGCATAAATCGCAGACTATGTATCTTTCATCGATCTTAAGCTCGACGCAGATAGTTTTGTCATGCTTGGCAAATCAAACAATTGAGCAACTGTATCCAAAAATATAAGGCATTTATTGTCGTAAACTGACTTTAGACTAGCAAGGGCCTTAGGGTAGTTACAATCAGTTAGCTGATATGGCTTAACTACACCCATTGCTTCATCTGACAAACTAGAAACTAAATGGTTAAATTTTTCAACGTTTGTTAATGACGCATCGTCATCCACGAGACTCTCGAAAAAGTTTCTAAGCTCCGAATGCTGGCTCGAATTCATTGAGCAATCATGTTGTACCTGTGTGTCGAATCGTAGCTTAATCGCATTCATAAACAACGCTTTTGTTATGACACACAAATCCTCTAGCGGCCCTATGCTTTCGTTAGCTGGATTTAAACTGTCCAGCTCTGCCTGTAAATTCATAGCCTTTTTAACATACCCTTTCAATAATTCTAATCGACATGCTAACTCTGTTTTGTCGGATGAGATTTTTTTTAATTTAAAGGCGGTTTGCATGCGAGCAATGTCAGCACTAACTTTATCAAACTTCTGCAAACATAATGTTAACTTAACATTAGACTTAGATGCTGCTGGCTTTTCGAGTGACAGTTTATCTGATTCAGACATATTTAAGCTGACTAAAAACAACCTTTAACAAACGCAGAAAAAAGTTCGGCACACTTTGTGAACTACCCTAACGCACGCACTGTGAATATGTAATAAAACGCCAAGCTTGCTTACTGAACACACACACGCACTCTTGGCGATATGTGAATAAACAAACGAAAACGGTCCAAGCGACCGAGAATAAGCAAGTCAAGCGGTTGCTGCGGTCACTTTGTGGGTACAGCTATAAAATATGCGGGGTGCAGGGTTAAACAAAGTAAAGAGAGAATTTGGAGCGAGCGCGCGCACAAAACGAACAGGCGATCAAGCCAATCTTTACCCGCAAGCAAAGCGGGGATGAAAAGAACAAGCGGCAAAATTTGGCGCGAGCGCACGCATAGACAAACCAATGTATCTAATAAATGCAAGCGCAAGCAAAGAGCGAAGAAAGGTTAACGAACGAGAACAATCAGAGGTTAATGCACAAAAATGTTTAGCAAAGTTTGTGTGTATGTGCGAGTGCAAACATATGTTTTAATGTATGTTTATTTATTGTTACGTAGCGATTAGTTGAGAAGCGAAAACAAAAAAAAAAACACTTTGCAGTTGCACAAACACACGAACTATATGAAACGCAATAAATAGACCACCGTTTGAAACCTTAATTTTGTTTCTTGTATTGAATTTTTATATATTCAATTTTATATACATATATGTATGTAAATATGTTGCCGTTTTGTTTATTTAAATCAAATACACAAAGTGCCAGAAATTGAGCTGTTTTTACGTGTATGAACGTAGATATATAAGTGTCACAAACTTGTGATATTTTTGTCGACTGTGGTGACACAATGAAGTTAAAAATTTTTAAGCTCAATTTTTGGCACGGAATACCTGGAGACTTTCTAGCGATTCAATAGAAAGTGTTCATCCTTTATTATCCATGGACAATCCTGATTATGCAGCGTCCAACATGGCAAAGTCCAAAGGGTCAAAGCAGAAAAATCCAAATTATGCAGCGTCGAAAAAAGCACAGTCCAAAATGGCAAAAGCAGCAAATCCAAGAAGTATTTGTGTTGAAATTTCAACAAACGCGAACCCTGAGCCACCAACGCGAAACAAAAAAACAAATGAAAATAAACCGAAGTCCCTGCTCGGGCGCCAATGAAAAATCTAATATTTTTAAGATTTATAAAACAAACAAACGAAATAATGATACGCGGTTATTTCTTCGAATAGCGAGTATAATTGTGTGGTGGCTTCAAGGGTGAAATGACAATTAAATCGTAGCTTAGCCTAAAACAATTACGTGAGCCACAGACGGCCACACGCAACACAAATTCGCCGTCGGCAGATTGCCGATCGGCCTTAAAGCTAACATAGCTTAAGAGCGACTTCAAATTTACTCTTAAACTAACTTATACTATGTTAACTCCTAACTTAGTGGCAATATAATTATTCTGCTCCAACAGACAGCATCATCACCATCAGCAGCGACGCGGACTCTGACACCACCATCCGACGAGAGTATGAAAACGGCTTCTACGGAAAATACGCGGAAGCCCATGTGGAAGACGCAGAAGATAGCGATCGCTCGGAGGTACCAGACCCAGGTCCAAGAACGCAGCAGCAGTCGCGTGACCCATGGCGGAACCACCCCCGATATGAGCAAAGGGAAAGAGAGACTTCTCCTACATCGTTCAAACATACAATGTTTATAAGGAATAAATCGACGGTGATCACAGTAGACGGTGCAGTCATCGTACAGACGGTGGAGATAACGACAGTGGTTATAGAGGTACCAAATGCACGAGCACCAATACCATGCGTCGAGGAGCCGGCCACGCCTCCAAACCTTCAAGCATTGGAAGAAGGGGCGAACACCCTACTGAACGAAGGCACTGAAGAGGGTAACCAGACGGGAACACATAGCAATGCGTTGGAAACACCCACGCCACCGGAAGAGGATATGGTCGAGCAAGGGAAACAGCCAAAATCAGCAGGTGACGCAAAGGAAGAAAATTGGGAGAATCAGCAAAAGGAAAATGACCTGAAGGAAGCATATACCGAGTTGGACAGCCCACAAACGTTTGAAGGGATTTATGGATGGGAAGAAGGACTAGACTCGGAGTTGGGCGAGGAGGACAACCACTCGAGAGGTCAGTGGAACCCACAACCCGATGGTCTGGATGTCAATACCGGCGAGTTGGAACATTTTGCCTAACGATACAATTCTGACACGGGGCGCCATCCCGGTCATTGATGCGGAGCTAAGACGCAGAGTCCCCAGGAGCCGACGAAGCCGTTTCACGATCAGGGTAGGAGCGGATACGTTCGCCGTGAAAAAACACCGCGACGGTAAAGTCGCGATTACGAAGAAAGGCGGGGTGTAAGGTAGGCTAACAGTTTTATGTAAGCAAGGGATGGGAATTTTTTTGCAGCAGCAGCAGCAAGATCACAACAAGAGTATTGAGACTTGCAGATTTAGTTTGAAATATTATAGGGGGAAGTTGTAAGAAGAGGAAAGTGTTAGAGGGAGAAAGAGAGTGTTAGTATTAGAGAGAGTAAGTGTTAGAGGGGGAAAGTGTTATAGGGGAAAGTGATCCTGCTTGTATTATTATTTTAAAACACGCTCCCTTATGCGATTCTGTACACGAGCGTCTATGAAATGCAGGTGGTATGCTAATTGATTGTCCCTCCTTCTAACGCACACCCAACTTGTTCGCTACTAACGTTTCTAACCTTTATTTGCATATATCTGTTTTGATTATTGCACTGATTTCTGTTACTTTTATAGAGCTAATTAGTATAACTTCTTAATAAACCAATGAACATTTTTTAAATTGGCGTACTTTGATAATGAACTATCAAATTATGTTTTTCTTATGGGTAGGTTTTAATTTTATTTAATTTTTTTTTTTTTTTTTTATTTTTGCAGTGTGTTATATTTGAGATTTATATTAAGCTTGTTCCGTTGAAGGATTTAGCAAACACAAACACCAAACATTAAGATTACTGACATATAGTTATAGCCGGTAGAACACACAAGTCATACTCCATGATTTTGTTTCGGCTTTATAAAAAGATTTTTTTAAGTCAATATTATAAGCCTTAGTTCTAGTACTCACTATATACATATCTTAAAATGCTTTTATGTATGTCATTATATTGAAAGCATAAATAAGTTCGTGTAGATGGTATAATAATTCATGTTTTAACAAAATAATTTTGATCTTAATATTTATACTTCATCGTTTATTGAGATTATTATTATTATTTTTTTAATCCCCATACATTGGATTCCGTTCTATCTCAGTAATTTTGCTTATACATTCTTTTAATTCTTTAAGGTAATCTTTTAGGCTTATCAAATAATCTTTTCCGTAACTTTCCCTCTGCTCGCTACAAGATTTTCATCAAATGAAACTTTTCATATTTAAGATATCCGTCAAACTATTTCTTATACTCAACTAAAATTATTTCATCAAACTCACATATCAAATCAATTTCTAAAATAAAGAAAATGAAAACAGTATGATGTTCTTAGCACCTTGATTTTTTTTTTATAAACGGGGTTTACTATACTCTTTCCCAGTATGCTACTTACGATAAAAATGTATAAAGAATGTGTTTTGTACTCATTTACTGATTTCAAAAATTCTTCTATTGATGTTGTCTGATACCCTATTTTAATTTGTGTTATATTTAATCGTTTTCTTCAACTTAGTATTCTACTGATTGTTAAACATTTTACGTTATGTAGTTAGCTATTTTGATTAGGCTTTACGCTTAAAACGAGATAGACTGTATTATTGTCCCAAACAAGTTAACTTAATTTTAACAGGGAAACCGATCGGACATTGATTTTTCACTTTATAATTGATTGCTTTAATATATTTTAACTGTCAACCTATATACCTTTCTACTTTTTTAGTGATTATGTTAGATTTTGATATTTCCCAACTCATTGCTTAAACTAAGGAAATTTCGTACTAATTTCTTATAATTGATGGATGATAATATTTTATTTCATTATTCTCCCCATTTTTGTTGCATTTAATAAGGAAGTGCATTGAAATAGCTTTACAGTTCGAGATATGAGTCTTACACTGTTTCAAAAAGTATGAATACGTTAAGTGTTTTAATTTAAGGGTTAAGTATCTTCTTCTACTGTTCCTTAACTGTGATAGTTGCAGTTTTGTTACATCTCACTTCACATTTTTTTTTTTTTTTTTTTTCGACTTTCTTTTATATATATTTTATTTTATTTTTTTTATGGAGGTACTTAATTAATTTTAATGAGAACAAAACCTTTTTGTTCTAGATGCCATGTTATTAGGGCTTATTTATTCATTTAACTATTATATTTATTTCTTAAGGAGACTTATTTTCTTTAGTGCTCAAAACTTATTGTCGCTAAAGGCTTTATTTTTTCTTGATCTGAGATATTTCCTAAATTCATGAAACTATTCTAATGTGTTGTAAGGTAGGCTAACGTTAGCCTCCCTCACAGTTTATTATTATAGAATAATTTGTCATTTAATGAAGTTAAGTACATGAAGTACAAATGAGAAGAAGTCGTTCTCACCCTTATATAATAATTTTTTAGTTATTAAGAGTAATTAACACCTTGCTAAACATTAAGATTACAATCATTCATTCTTTAGTATACTATAGTTTGCCATGTTACAAGTATGTTCATTAGCTTTAAATAACATTTCGGCTCAAGCAACTTTACAAAAGGTTCAAGCGGCCAGATCGGCGAAAGATGATCGAAGGGTGCGTGCGCTCTCACGACCCACGATCCACAATCGCGACCCACGCGAAGAAGGAAGGCGCACTCGGGCGGAGCACGCGACCGACGAGTTAGAGAAGAAATTGAGTCCAAGGCGTGCAGACGTGTCGGCGGAATAGTTAGTGACAAGTAAAGGGTAAACGACGGCCAAAGTATAGTTGACGAGAGCGAAAACGGGATAGAAGCGTAGGCATCCTCAGACGGAGGAGAGAAGATATAATTAACGCACACACATATTACAGCCAAGGCTAAAGTAAGCATAATATAGAACGCCTAAGGAAGGCGTGCAGAAATAAAGGTTCGAAAGCCAGAAATACCCTAACCCCAAAACCATGTGTGTCTGTCATCGGATTAAGTCATTTCGATTCGCGTTATAAAGTGGTTCACCGGCTAACGGCGTTTGCCTCAGCTTGGAAGGGACGAGAAACCTGCGGACTTTGCGGTAGGAGTGCGGTGACAATCCACTCGCCAACCCAGTTATCCCAGTAAGATCGGTGACGCGCCCTCTTGCATTATGACATTAACGAACTTTACCTCCAGTTAGCAATTGTGTTTCAGCAAATATAAATATTTCTTGTAACACGAGCCTTGGCCAGACTGAGATCTGTACCTCGGCTCAAATCACTACTTTACAGTGTTTTATTCTTCTTGAACCTTTGCATTAATCTTTAATTTGAATGGTAAAATAAAGTTGTGATGTATTAAAGCTCCAGATTATAAAAAAGTCGGTATTTTGCAAAACGGGCGGTAGAGTACTTAAAATTTTTAATTGCAGTATGTTCTTAAAATAATGTACTTGAACTATCACCGGATTGGTTTATACCCACTTAATATTGGTATTTTCAGTTTTTGTTTTTTCTTCCTATGTATAAGTCGTTATGTACACCCTAGCTCTTGATCCTGTTTTTTGATTTTAGATTAGGTCTGATTTTATTGTGTACTGTTTGTGGATTAGGCTCCAAATAATAAGATTTGATTTGGTAATTGTATGGTAAGATTTATTATTCTTTTTTGTGGTTGTATTGTAAAGCCCTTCTTGTGTGTATGTTAAACTAATAAAAAGAGCGCAAGCAAGTCAATAATTTTCACTAGCTTAGGATTCATGGTCTAAAGACCGTTTAGACTTCATGGTCAGTAGTTTTGCTAGGCTATATTCTATTATGAGTCTTGTGCGTTATAATTCGTACATTGAAAGAGCGAGATAAAGTTGTTCTTGTTTAGCTCTACAATCTGTTTTCTAGGTCCATTTTCCTTAGTATATCATACGGTAGGGAGTAAAATTTAAAAGCAGTATTTCATTCCACTCTAGTTATATTTTTATTTGGTTATTATTATATTGTTATGTAATTTTTAATTTTATTCTTTTATGTAATTTGACTTTAAATATTGCCTTTAAAGTTAAGGGTTTTGCCTCTAAATTTTTTAAAGAGTTTATTGTTTGACGCTTTTAAGAACAATTTGCTTGCCTGAGCATGGTAGGTTATACTGTTAAAACAATTAGTGGAAAGACGGAACTGTCTTATAGAATTTCTTCTACATTATAAGTTGGTTCTTTCCCTATCGCTATTTTTCACGCACTTTGAGATAATAGTATTACTTAATGGAATGTGCTGTATGTTCCTGATTGTTTGCTGATTATTGTTGTTAATTATTATTTTGTTTATTTATTTCTTTTGCATCTCATATATTATTTTACCCTTATGTTTCTTTTTTCGCTCCACTTCTATACTTACTTTAATAATTTATCATATGTTTCCTACAGTTTATATTCAATCGCCCTTTAATTGACAAAAACTGGGCTGTTAAAAACGGAAGGTAATTAATCTATAAAACTGGTGGAACGGAATAGTTATGATTATATTTCATTTTAAAAAAAGTAGGCTGTTATACGGGTACACAAAATATTTACTTATTCTAAATTAAATTTGAATCGATATTTAACAAAGCGGCTTTTTTTCGAAAATTTAGTTTCTAAACGGGGATGCCGCTATATCGTTTCTCATAATCACAATTAAGCTGCCCGACGATGAAAATGAGTTTCATTATGATTTACGTACTATTACTGTTTGCAGAAGCCTTGCATCCTCCAAAGACTCGAACTATCACCATCATCACTTGCCCCCTACGGCGAAGCGATCCTCACCTGAACCATCACTCGTACAGACATAAGTAACTTTTACCTTGATTAGGTACGGTTGGCGTGTAGCCGTCTTATTTGAATAGTTCTGTTCTACTCTGTTACGATTTTGGATCCCCTGATTTCTATTATTTCCAGCTACTTTCCGAGGCTCACACCTTTAACTTTTAACACACCAGCCCACAAAACATATTATTTGGATATAAAAACATTAGACAATGACTATCAAGCACCAAGAGCTATTAAACTTTTTTTTTAAGTATTCGGAGGAAATTTGATCGAAAAATGTGACACCCAAAGTATTTATTATGGTTTACATTAAATCGTGAAGTCATAGTCGAGTCAACTACATACTACACATTTTTCCATGAGTTGTTCCCATTTAAAACCCCTATTAATTTATCCGTTTTTTCTTATTATTATTTTTTCAACCAAGTAAGTGCGTACCTGTTTTTTCAATTTTCTCTTTCCAGAAAATGTCTTTGAGTTCGGTACCCTCATCGTCATTCAATATGGATGTTATAGAGATTTTATATTGTATTTCTATTATTGTAAGGTTTAAGTTTTCCGGTTTGGTGAGTAGCCCTTCTCATTTAAATTTTATGTATGCTTGCACACACATAATCATTTGCATAGATTTTTTTATCTGACTAATGAAAATGCCTTAAAACATTTTAGCAGTTATAGGATATACTTCTAATAATTTTAGCTGTCCTATTATATCGCTTATTGTTCTAGCTAAACAATTGATTGAACTTTACCTCCACAATGTCTTTTAAACGTATCTTTGATTGAGTCACGTTAATATAGCAGGGTACGACATGAAAGTAAGCACACTGACAAGATTGGGGGCAGAGACACTCCTAAAAGGCTTTGAGCCGAGGTGTGACGTAGAGAAGGGTACAATAAGGTAGAAGCTAACGAACAGCGAGAGTCTTTAGCGGGAAGCAAGCTGAACAAAGACATCTGATCTCAGGCAAGACAAATGATTATCGGGAGGAAGAATAATCCCCCTTTCACATTATAGCAGTATGCGTAGCCTTAACAAGGAAACGAAGTTTCTTTTCTTAGAACAACATATCAACCGTATTAAAGGCTAAGAAACCCTTAACTCATCATAAATACTTGATCTCGTACAATGTCCATGTCCAATGGAAGAGTCATAGAACTAGAAGGGGGGCACAACAGACCTCTCAGGTACCAAATCATTCATCGACGATTAAGGTTTATACAGGCAGGAGACATATAATTCTATTATTAATTTCACTTTATATATTTTTTATTATTAAAAAAGAACATATCAATAAAATGGTTGCTACTTTACTGACTTTAATTGTTTTTTTATTAATTTTTTATTATCTTGTCTCAAATTTAATTTCCGTTTTTTCTTAACAAAGTAGTTTACATCTGTCAGCAATGTCAATTTGTGATTTTTTTTTTCAAAAAAATTTCTGATAACCGAATTTATTTTTTTTAAGAGTGCTTTTAATTTATTTTATTATTATTTTTTTACCAAAAGCAAACGAAAGTACTGACGCAATAGTGCTGCGTTTCGTACTATAACTTTATTTTTATTTATTATTATTTTATAAGCTTAGATCTATTATAGAATATTAAATCTAAAAGGAACTATGATTTATTTGAGAGTGCTAGCAACTAATAAGGCCTCCGACTCTAAATGTTTTAAGATTATGACTGTTGTGTTTACATTGGTATTTTTCTTTTAGAAGATTTTATGGCTTATGTTACATTGTTTGAAAAAATTAAAAATCTTGTTCATGGTTTCTATAGTGGGAGATGCGAGGATGGTATTGGGTGACACGTTGTTGAAAACCCGAGCTCTGATACTATCGTAGTTGGGGCACGAGAATATGATATGCTCTGTTGTAAGGGTAGAGCCACAGGGACAGACTGGTGGATCGGTGTTTTCCAGCAGGTGTTTGTGTGTGTAATTGGTGTGCCCTATCCGGGCTCTAATAAAAGCAGTCCATTTGTTTTTAGGAATGTTTGGGGGAATATTGATACTGACGCAGTTTATGTTAAATCTCTTGTACCAATGCTGAAATGATGTCCAGCTGTCTAATTTGTGAGCCTTAGTAAGTTCTGTGACCTTACGCACTAAATGAGCGCCTTCCAATGGGTTGGCTGAGATGAGTGTGGAGTGGGTGGCAAGACGTGCTGCTTCGTCGGCGTTTTCATTACCTCTAATACCCATGTGACTTGGTACCCAAAGTAGTGTTATCTTTCCTCGGCTGCTAATGAGGCGGTTCCTAATTTCTATTATGATGTTATTCTTAGAGTTCAAGTTTTTTGTAGCTTCGATTGTGCTTAGACTATCGGTGCATATAATATGGTGGGCTTTTGCCGCCTGGGCAATTTTGCAGGCGTTTAGGATAGCGTAGGCTTCGTCTTGGAATACGGTTGAACCGTCGGGAAGGATTGCCCGTGCCATGATTGTGTTTTTGTAGTCAACCACTGCAAATGCTGTTGTGCCGTTTCGATAGGAGCCGTCAGTAAAGAGCCACTTTCGATCCCCATACTTGTGCCTTTCTTCTAGGAACAATTGTTTAAAGGTGGTTTTGGAGTTTGCGTCTTTTGTGTAGTCGTGCAGATTGGTGCTGAAGGATGATTCCCGGAGTTGCCATGGAGGGAAGTCAACTCGTTTGCGGGGCGGAAGATATTTCATTTTATATTCTTTTGCGAGGGCAGCAACACGTCGAATTGTTGAATTCTTCTTGTGGGCTCTTTTGGCATTCAAGGCATCTATGTAAAGTTTATGGAGAAGTCTATTTGGAGTGAGGGGATGAGCTTAAGTGTAGATTCCAACAGTCTATCCGGGATGGAGGGAAGGCCTGCTTCAGCTAGAATGCATTTAATAGGCGATGTTGGGTATGCGTTGAAGGATCGTCGAACTGCTGCGTGATAAGGTGCCTGGAGTTTTTTTATATTAGAGTTGGCACTCCACCCGTATATAGGTAGCCCATAGTCCAACTTTGATAGTATCAGAGCCCTAGTAACATTTACTAAGGAACTCGTGTGTATGTGCGAGGATTTTGATGCCAGAAACTTGATGATATTTAGTCTATTGTTAAGTTTGTGCTTGAGCTGAACACATTGACTCTTAAAGTTAAACTTATCGTCGAATATTATTCCTAGGATATTTAGTTCATGAGCATGACTGATGGATGTATTGTCGAAGGTTAAATTAAGGATACTACATCGTTGTTTTCTGCATATATGTAGGATTTTGCATTTATCTATTGACAATGTTGCGCCCGACAGGGCTCCCCAGTCATAAAGGCTTTCACTACGTGGAAAATCTTCGGACCAACTCCCCAGAGTCCAAGTTGTTCAAGAACGGCATGTATACCAACGCGATCGAATGCCTTCTCAAAATCCGTACCCAGGATGGTTACGTGATTTCGCGTTAAGATGGCATCAGACACGTACCCTTGAATTTGCAGTAACGTATCTGTGAATGATTTGGTACCTGAGAGGTCTGTTGTGCCCCCCTTCTAGTTCTATGACTCTTCCACCGGACATGGAAACTGTACGAGATCAAGTATTTATGATGAGTTGAGGGTTTCTTAGCCTTTAATACGGTTGATATGTTGTTCTAAGACAATAAACTTTGTTTCCTTGTTAAGGCTACGCATACTGCTATAATGTGAAAGGGGAATTCTCCCTCCCGATAATCATTTGTCTTGCCTGAGATCAGATGTTGTCGTTTAGCTCGCCTTCCGCTAAAGACTCTCGCTGTTCGTTAGCTTCTACCTTATTGTACCCTTCTCTACGTCACACCTCGGCTCATAGCCTTTTAGGAGTGTCTCTGCCGCCAATCTTGTCTGTGTGCTTACTTTCATGTCGTACCCTGCTATATTAACGTGACTCGGGTACGATCTAGAAAATTTAATAAGTAGTGATTATCGAAAACTCAATCAAAGATACGTTTAAAAGACATTATGGAGGTAGAGTTCAATCAATTGTTTAGCTAGAACAATAAGTGATATAATAGGACAGCTAAAATTACATACATAAAAGTAGATCCTATAATTCTTAAAATGTTTTAAGACATTTTCATTAGTCAGATAAAAAATCTATGCAAATGATTATGTGTGTATTAGCAAACATAAAATTTAAATGAGAAGGGCTACTCACCAAACCGGAAAACTTAAACCTTACAATAATATAAATACAATATAAAATCCCTATAACATCCATATTGAATGACGATGAGGGTACCGAACTCAAAGACTTTTTCTGGAAAGAGAATATTGAAAAAACAGATACGCACTTACTTGGTTGAAAAAATAATAATAAGAAAAAACGGATAAATTAATAGGGGTTTTAAATGGGAACAACTCATGGAAAAATGTGTAGTATGTAGTTGACTCGACTATGACTTCACGATTTAATGTAAACCATAATAAATACTTTGGGTGTCACATTTTTCGATCAAATTTCCTCCGAATACTTAATAGAAAAGTTTAATAGCTCTTGGTGCTGGATAGTCATTGTCTAATGTTTTTATATCCAAATAATATGTTTTGAGGGCTGGTGTGTTAAAAGTTAAAGGTGTGAGCCTCGGAAAGTAGCTAGAAAAAATAGAAATCAGGGGATCCAAAATCGGTACAGAGTAGAACAGAACTATTCAAATAAGACGGCTACACGCCAACCGTACCTAATCAAGGTAAAAGTTACTTATGTCTGTACGAGTGATGGTTCAGGTGAGGATCGCTTCGCCGTAGGGGGGCAAGTGATGATGGTGAGTGTTTGAGTCTTTGGAGGATGCCAGGCTTCTGCAAACAGTGACAGTACGTAAATCATAATAGAACTCATTTTCATCGTCGGGCAGCTTAGTTGTGACTACACAGAGAAAAAAAATGAAACGTAAAACCAAACATTTTAATTTTAGATTCAGATTTTAAATGTTTTTTCTTAATTTAAATACGAAAATTTTTGATTTTAAAATTAATCTTTTTGAAACACCAAATTTAAAACGATTCGTATTAAAATCAATGCGAAAAAACGTTGATTTGAATAATAAGTTCTTAAACCTAAAATGAAAATTTTAAATTTAAGAATGTGCGCTTTTAAAATCTATATCTAAAACAACCACATTTAAATCGATAGTTTCCATTTTAGAAATTAGTACGAATCGGTTTTGAATTAAAGTGCAAACTTTTATAAATCGTAATTTACTATTTTAAATTTGAAGAAATCAGAAAAATTATAAAATGCAAAATTTAAATTATGGATGTTAAATTGAAAAATATTGTTTTAAGGCTTTTTCGTTTTTGAAGCAAAGTGCTCCATTATTACTACTCGAACTTCGAATGAAAAATTTTATATTTAATAATTTGCCCTATTAAAAAACATATTTAAAACGAGCACATTTAATTTGATAATTAAAATTTTAGAAATCAGTACGAATCGCTTTAAAATTACGCTTAAGAGAGAGAGAGAGAGAGAGAGAGAGAGAGGCGCTCTTATGTGTACTATGTATTAAAATTAAGTGTCTGTAAGACATAGTCGGCTACAGCGCAATGGGTATGGCATACGCGTGGTAATCGTAAGGTCTCAGGTTCGAGTCGCGGCATAGGTAATTGGCTTCTCGTGATCGGTAAGTTTTAAAAAACTAATTTAAAATTATACAAATGATATACTAAGTATGTAAACATAAAATTTCTCACGCATACATTGAAAGAATCTAATAACTATTAACAAAGAGCTATCACGCAATGCTGATACCTGGTGGTGTGTATCCGTGCGCCCCAAGCAAAAAGTTTAATAGAAATTTATAAAATCTTATAGTATACATTTGTTCATGAATTATAACCACCAATATGGTGTTCAAAACTGATATCGGGATGTAACATTATTATTTCGATTCAAAAATTATTTTAGTTAATTTAAGGTTTCTAATGCTTAACTTTAAAATGAAAATATTTTGAATCAAAAAGTTTTCATTGTGAAAACTAAAATTCATGCACTTTAAATATAAAATAAAAATGTTTAAGCCGAAAACTTTAATTTTAAAATTTTATTTTAAATTCCACTTTTAGAATTTAAAATTATAAGTGTAGACTGAAAATCGTTCCGAAAAATTTTAGAATCTAAGTGTAAATTATGCGATTTAAAATTTTTTTTTCTGTGTGTATGAGAAACGATATAGCGTCATTCCCGTTTACTTCACCGTCTGTAAACGGCAGCTCACTATCGGATGTTGAGGGACTTGAACTGATGTTACCTAAATGTGAAAATCTAAAATATGATATGAGCTTAATATGTTCTTTTAAAAACTACATTTTCGAATAAAACCGCTTTATTAAAAATCGATTTAAATTTTATATAAGTAAATTTTTTGTGTACCCGTATAACAGCCTACTTTTTTTTTAAATGAAAAATAATCACAACTATTCCGTTCCATCAGTATTATAGATTAATTGCCTTCCGTTTTTAACAGCCCAGTTTTTGTCAATTAAAGGGCGATTGAATATAAATTGTAGGAAACATATGATACATTATTAAAGTAAGTATAGAAGTGGAGCGCAAAAAAAAAGAAACATAAGGGAAAAATACTATATGAGACGCAAAAGAAATAAATAAACAAAAATAATAATTAACAACAATAATCAGCACTCAATCGGGAACATGCAGCACTTTCCATTAAGTAATGTTATAATCTCAAAGTGCGTGAGAAATAGCGATAGGGAAAGAACCAACTTATAATGTTGAAGAAATTCTATAAGACAGTTCCGTCTTTTTACTGAAAGTTTTAACTCTATAACCTACCATGCTCAGGCAAGCAAATTGTTCTTAAAAGCGTCAAATAGTTAACTCTTTGAAACAAAAAGATCTGATGCTCCTTAAAAGTGACAGTTGTAACACTCATGTGTTAAAGGCAGCGATAAGATTCTGAGCAAAATTTAATCTCAATACCTAAAAGCTGATAAAACATAGATACAGACATATTTTATTTATTTTTTTTTTTTTAATGTTAGCTATAACATAGAAAGATACTAAAGCTAAGTGAATTTAATGAGCGCTAGCGTCCAGGCCTTCAGCTCTGCGTAGAATTATATCTTATTTATAAGATTACAATTATGTATATAACTATATATTTTATTTATATTATATATATATATATATTTTTGACGGATTCTACAGTTGAAAGGCTGTCGGTACAGATGGTGAACTTTCCAATTCTGCCTTGTGTGTATAAGATGGCTTTTGGAATAGCTTCTGCTTCGGCTGAGAACACAGAGTAGTATTGTGGTAACGATCCTGCTGAAAGAATTTTCCCATTGATGTCAACGCATGCGAACGCCGTGAGATCCGCTGATTTTGTTGCATCAGTAAATATCAACGTTCTGTTTTTGTAGAATTTCTTGTTTGTTTCATTATAGGAAAGTTGGCGGAAAGTTTCCCCGTTAGTCCGATTTTTTGGGTATTCCTGGAGCGCACAGTTTATGTATGATTGCCGAAGAAGCCACGGGGGGAGGGTGCTAGACGTTTTCGGTGCTGCTGGAGCTATGAAGTTCCATTCGTTGGAAAGGGCAGCGCATCGACGCAGTGTGGAGAGGTGTCGGTAGATTTTCCGTTGTTTTAAAGCCTTACGTACCACTGTCTTAAGGAGGTGGTTGGGTGAGCAGAAAAGTTTAGGAATCAGCAGGGCTGTTGTTAGTAAGGGTATCCCTATTTATAAGTGAGTGTTTAGAACTAAGATATTTTATTATGTTCAGTTTTTTTTCAAGACTATCTCTAAAGTATACGCAATGATTTTTAAAAGTCATTCTCTTGTCGAAGTATAAGCCTAGTATCATAAGAGCCTGGACGCATTCTATGTTAATGTTTTTAAAGCTTTAGCTGGAATTTGTACATACTTTTTTTTACAAATGTGTAAAATCTTACATTTACTAGGAGACAGGGTTGCACCAGAGCCTAGACCCCAGTTGTATATTTCATTAAGTATATTTATTAAAAAACTGTTTAGTTTTGATAAGTCTTTGATTTTGCTGAAGATTATAGCATCATCAGCATACATAATTAATTTGACTTGGTTGTATTTAGATACAATTTTGCTGATTTCTTCAAATGCTATAATGAACAAAACTACTGAAAGTGGCGATCCTTGAGGAATGCCAGTATATAAATTGTGATAGCTGGAGAGTACGTTGTTGATCTTTACTAGAAATGAGCGGTGTGACATAAAAGCCTTCACTATATTGAAGATTTTTGTACCTACCCCCCATTGTGCGAGCCGCTGAAGAACTGTATGGGCTCCCACGCGATCAAATGCCTTTTCGAAATCAGTTGCCAAAAGCGTGACATGATTTCTTGATGATAGGGCATCTGACACGAAGTGCTGCAGGTGCAGGATAGAGTCCATCGTACTGTGTTTGGGCTTAAAGCGCACTTGGTTTGGGCTGATCAGTTTATTTTTGGTGGCATACCATAGGAGTCTACGGGCAATCATTTTTTCAAGTGTTTTACCGATGCATGGCAGTAATGAAATGGGTCGGTAGCTAGAAAGTACGTCGGATGGCTTGTTGGGCTTTGCGATGGGTACAATTATGGCTGATTTCCACGCGTGGGGGTACAGACCTACAGAGAATATTTTGTTGTATAGCTTTAAAAAGTCTGTTTTGCCTGAGTCAGGCAGTTGCTTGAGCATCGGGTACGAGATTCTGTCGTGCCCTGGAGTTTTGCCCTTAGCCTTCGTAAGGGCAGTTTCTAGCTCTAATTCTGTGAAATTGTAATCTACCGGGGGCGTGTACAAACTCAATGGATGCTAACTTTTGTTGCCTGTACCTATTGCTGAAGGTGCAGTCCTCTGAGTACTCAGACCAAGTTGTGGCAAATTTTTTAGCTATTTCTAATGGTACAGTTAGTAATGTATTATTAGATCTGATATGCTTAAGCTGGGGAGGAGGGACTCCCACCAGAGATTTAATATCGCGCCAGATTTTTTTTGAGGATGATTGGGGTGAAATATTAGCTGTGAAAGTACCAAAGCTTTCCTATTTTGCTTCTTTCACTGCACGCTTAGAGTAGGCATTTGCTCTTTTGTAGGCGAAAAGGTTAGCATCGTTCATTGTGCACTTATAAGCTTGCCATAACTTTTGCTTTTTATCCCGAAGATCACCCAGGTCATTATTCCACCAAATTATCTTCTTTTCAATGTGTGGGGCTTGGTCTGTGGGATTGCCTTATTGGCCGCCACTCGAATTGATTTGGTGATTTGCGAAACTTGTCGTTGAATGTTTGCATTTTGTGTAATATAGGAATGATTATCGTATTTTAATCGAAACAATTCCCAATCAGCTAATTCGATATTGAAATTTGGAGAGAACTTTGATTTTGCGAATTGAAACTGATGTTGTATTTCAGTTAAGACTGGAAAATGGTCGCTGCTGTATAAGTCAGGTAAAACTTTCCATTTGCAAAGTGGGAGCAGATTAGAAGATATAAATGTGAGGTCTATGTGTGTACATGTTTTATGTGTGGAGAAATGTGTTGCACTGCCATTATGCAAAAGAGATAAGTTGGTTTTAGAGACTGCATTGATAATTTTTTTCCATCTAGGAGTGGTGCGGGTAGAACCCCAAGCAGCGCCCCATGCACTAAAATCTCCAGTAACCAGCAACGGTGCGGGGAAGCTATTTATTATTCTAAGTATTTCGTTTCCCGAAAAAGATTGATCAGGGGGGATGTAGCTGTTCAAGACGGTATATTTTTCGTTAAGTTTTAGTTGAATGCCAAGTGAATCATGTTTGAACTGGTCAATGACGGGAGCAGAGAGTGCGGTAGGTGCCTTTTAACAAGAATTCCTATTCCTTGTTTGGCATTAAGGTTATGTGGTAGGTTAGAGAAATAACCTATAAATTGTTTGTTACACATTATATTTTTTGAATTGAAAGGTAGGTGAGTTTCTTGAAGACATATTATATCTGGATTTACTTCATTTATTAAAATTGTTAATTCATCGAAATTATTTGTATATCCTTTTAGATTCCATTGAATAACTTTAATTGACATTGATAAATAAAATATTAATTGAATTATATATACATATTTATACCTTAATTGTTATTTTAATTTTGTACTAATAATATTTATTTATTTTTGTTGTGTAGTGTTGGGTCAGCCATTGATTCAATTGAGTCAAGGTCCATGGTGTTGTTTTGTGTTAAGTGTGAGTGAGTGGTTAGTTTTTGTTTTAAGTCTGTATGAGTTTCTTTTTTTTTTGGTTTTTGAGTGGTTTTGTTAAGAATTCGGATAAATAGTGGCGGGTTTTGATAAAGAGGGAAGTGATGTAGAGAGAGTAGATGAAGATTGAGTGGTTCTTTTTGGGAGTGAGTAGGCCGACGAGAGACGGTCATCAGAGCCGCCAATGTTGCTCTTATCAGTATTGCGGTTGATGTTGTATTTTACTTTTTGTGTTGTGCTTTTTTCGTTTACTATGTTTGCTGTGATTGCTGCGTAGCTGTCGCGCTTGGATGGCTTAAGGCCCATTTACTCTTGACTTAACTTAACTTAACTTAACGTAAGAGTCAGCTGACTTAATCTGCCTTATGGCTGTCAATGTTAAGGCCTATTTACTCTTGACTTAACTTAACTTAACTTAACGTTACTTAACGTAACTTTACTTAAGGAATGTATGCGTTTACTCTCAACTTAACTTAACGTAAGAAATCAGTGTGTCAGTGCTGTAGAATTATGTAAGCAGTGCTGTTAAACCAAAAATTAAACAGCTGTTATCACATATTGAGAACATCTAAATTCAACCGTTTTTGCGTTTGCTCATTTGGAAGAAATTAATAATGGATAAAGTTGGTGTAGCATTTGGTGTTTACCTAAACATCATAGCATTACTTAAAAAGCAGGAAGAGCAGAAAAAAAGGAAGCGGCGCTGGGCAGTACGTCCAATAAATCGGAACTGGCACACGAGTGGGTACTTCACCAAGACATTTTCAGCTATGAGAGATTTGGATGAAGAACAGTTTTTTATTCATACCCGAATGCCTAAAAAGTTGTTCCAATTATTATTGTGTTTGTTGCGAGAGAAACTCAAGAAGCCGCGACAGCGCATCAGTACAGAAGAGCGGCTTGAAATAACATTATTGTAAGTTTATTTTCATATATATATATGTAAATTATGTGTATGTACTTTATTTGTTATAATTGTTTATTTTAAAGATTTTTAGCTCATGGCACAAGTTTGCAATCGATTGCTTGGAGTCACAAACTTGGTAAAACGACTATATGGAAAATTATTTTTGGAACTTGCGAAGCTTTATGGGATGTGCTTACAGGTAGTTGTTCAATAATGCATGTACCTTACTTAATACTTAAAATGTTTTTTTTACCAATGTGTTTTTCAGGCATATATCTGTCACCTCCAACCGAGTCGCAATATAAAGACATTGCGGCTGATTTTGAAAGTTTATGGAACTTGCCGAATTGCGTTGGTGCAGTGGATGGAAAGCACATCGCAATAAAGTGCCCAAACAATAGTGGCAGCATGTATTTCAATTATAAAAAAACATTTAGTATAGTTTTAATGGCGGTCTGCGATGCTCGATACACTTTCATTGCTACTAGTGTGGGAAGCTATGGCAGTGAAAATGATGCAGGTATTTAATGCACATTCATTTCTTGTGTAACCCTAAATAATTAAAATGTAATTATGTTTAACAGGTGTTTTCAGCGTATCCGATTTTGGTAGAAAACTTTTAGACGGAACATTACCATTGCCGCCAAGCAAACCTCTACCCAATTGTAGCGACACAGAACCATTCCCGCATTTTTTTGTTGGCGATGCTGCTTTCCCGTTAAGAAAAAATTT
The DNA here is from genome assembly GCA_030179655.1 of Scaptomyza flava. NCBI lineage: Eukaryota > Metazoa > Arthropoda > Insecta > Diptera > Drosophilidae > Scaptomyza > Scaptomyza flava. The sequence continues at coordinate 849,301 of JARNME010000076.1, forward strand.
GATGAAGCCAATTTCTCCAGCACGTTCAGGGGTAACATTGTCGCTTGAAGAGAATGTTTACAACTACAGAATATCAAGGGCACGGCGAACTATTGAAAACAGTTTTGGTATACTGACCGCACGGTGGCGCATTTTGAATAATACGTTGGAGTTCATGCCAGATAATTGTGAAAAGGTTGTTATGACGTGTGTCACATTACATAATTTTATTATGTTAAATGATTTGGATCGTTGGTATTGTCCTCCTTCGTTTGTTGACCAAGATGCGTCTGACAACAGCATTATATTGGGTGGCTGGCGAACTGAAATGCAGTCCTGCAATAGGGTTCGTGAGTACATGTCACATAGCCGCAGGAGCTCCAACTATGCCATGACGCTGAGAAACAAATTGCGTAGCTATTTAATGAATAAAGGAGCAGTTTCGTTTCAACCAAAATAAAATGTTTAACTTTATGAGAAAATTAAAATAAAACAAGGATAATTTAATTTTGTTTCAATTTATTGATAGTCGGACAATAATTGCAAGATTTTCGTTCCAACATTAAATTTTTATTGGGAGACATTGCCGACAACGTTTTTTTTTAACAATATTGCCAAAACTTGCTGCCACTTCATCCACAGCTTCTTGCTGCTTCATGGACTCGCAAAAATCCTTGAACGCTGCTGTTGCCTCTGACAAATTATCGTCCACGGTGGTGTTTGTCTTGCGTTTTTTCGACGGATGTAGCGATGCCACAGGTACAGGTTCAGGTGCAAGTGCATTATCTAAAAATTCTGGTGGAGATTCCATGAAAGTATCATAAATAAGTGAGGTTGAGGAGAACACGTCATCATTTTCAAAACATGTTGGCAGCGACTCCTCAGACTTCTTGAAATTTGACCTTTGCCTAAACAATAAAAGTACTGTACAAAAAAAAAATAAAAACAAATTTTAAATAACTAATTACCGGCGTCTCTGCAAATGGTTTTTTAAAAACTGCAAACTTTGGAAATGCAGCCATTCCGACGAAGTCCCAACTCCACTACCTGAGGGTTCCACTATCCTCAACTCCTTCGCAAATCGCTCTCTCAGGGTAGTCCAACGCCTTTCACAGATATCAACTTTAACAAACAAACATATCAATGCAAAACCAAATTCAACAATTTTTATCAATATACTACTAACCATTGCAACCAAGTTCTTTGGCAATTGCAGCCCACACTTCTCTTTTTTTAATTATATTTTTATAGTCTTTTAACTTTTTATTATACAACAAAGCATGATTTTCTACTAAAATAATTAGCTTATGTTCATCCATTTCATTGTTTGATTTTGTAAACATTTTGTAAAGAGCGTTAAACGTTTTGCATCACAGTTTTTGATCAGCTGTTTGATTTTCATGTTAATCAACACTGTTCAACTTAGTAACTTAACGTAAGAATCTGCAACCTGCAGGTTCAGAATTAAGTTAAGTTACGTTAAGTTGAGAGTAAACGCTAAAGGCCCATTTACTCTTGACTTAACTTAACTTAACTTAACGTAAGAGTCAGCTGACTCAATCTGCCTTATGGCTGTCAATGTTAGCGTTTACTCTCAACTTAACGTAACTTAACTTAATTCTGAACCTGCAGGTTGCAGATTCTTACGTTAAGTTCTTAAGTTGAACAGTGTTGATTAATGTGAAAATCAAACAGCTTATCAAAAACTGTGATGCAAAACGTTTAACGCTCTTTACAAAATGTTTACAAAATCAAACAATGAAATGGATGAACATAAGCTAATTATTTTAGTAGAAAATCATGCTTTGTTGTATGATAAAAAGTCAAAAGACTTTAAAAATATAATTAAAACAAGTGGAAACGTTGCAGTCGGACGCAACCGACTGCGGTATACTCGATACCAGTATTAAAAATTTTGATGCCCATCCATGTGGGATGTCAATTGCTATCTTCATACCAAATTTGGTGACTCTAGCTCGAAGCTTGTATAAAGTGGGGAAAGGGGGGCTGGGGGCGGTATGGGTGGAATTGCATCCAAATTTTTGCTGCAGATCCTTGTGGAATGTCAAATGCTACCTTCATACCAAATTTGGTGACTCTAGCTCAAAGTTTGTATAAGGTGGGGAAAGGGGGGCTATGGGGCTGGGGGCGGTATGGTTGGGCGTGGCATCCAAATTTTTGCTGCAGATCCTTGTGGAATGTCAAATGCTACCTTCATACCAAATTTGGTGATTCTAGCTAGTTTGTATAAGGTGGGGAAAGGGGGGCGGAATGGATGGGCTGGGCTCCAAAACTTTGATGCAGATTGTTGGGGGTCGTTGCCAGCTATCTTCCTACCAAATTTGGTGGCTCTAGCTCCACTACTCTGGAATATACACGCATTCCCGTTTTTGACGAAGCGTTGGGGCAGATGGGGGTGGCTAGGGCGGTATTGGTGGGCGTGGCATCCAAACTTTTGATGCAGTTTTTGGGGGGTCATCATCATCTATCTTGGCACCAAATTTGGTGACTCTAGCTAAAAAACTGTGGGAGATATAGGCTTTTCTGATTTCTAAATGCGGGGGGGGCTGGTACACGCATTCCCGTTTTTTACGAAGCGTTGGGGCATCGGGGGGCGTCTAGGGCGGTATTGGTGGGCGTGGCATCCAAAATTTTGGTGCAGTTTTTGGGGGGTCATCATCAGCTAAATTGGCACCAAATTTGGTGGCTCTAGCTCAAAAACTGTGGGAGATATAGGCTTTTTTGACTTTAAAATGCGGGGGGGGGGAGCGTGGCTCCAAAATTTTTGATGCAGTTATTTGGGGGTTGCTAGTAGCTATCTTCTTACCAAATTTGGTAGTTCTAGCTGTAAGGGTGTGTGAAATATGCGGATTTATCGTTTTTGAGTTATCGAATTTATCGATTTGCCAGCCCCCCAGTTATCGTAGAACCCCAATCTTGACACTTTAATTTACTATCCCATAGATAAAGAGAATTGGAAAGTTTCAAGTCCCTAGCTTGAATGGTGTGGAAAAAACTTGCACACATACGGACGGACAGACGGACAGACGGACAGACACCATGACGGACATTGCACAAAACCAATATACTCTTTACCTTCGGTATCGAGTATAAAAAGAGAAGTGTGGGCTGCAATTGCCAAAGAACTTGGTTGCAATGGTTAGTAGTATATTGATAAAAATTGTTGAATTTGGTTTTGCATTGATATGTTTGTTTGTTAAAGTTGATATCTGTGAAAGGCGTTGGACTACCCTGAGAGAGCGATTTGCGAAGGAGTTGAGGATAGTGGAACCCTCAGGTAGTGGAGTTGGGACTTCGTCGGAATGGCTGCATTTCCAAAGTTTGCAGTTTTTAAAAAACCATTTGCAGAGACGCCGGTAATTAGTTATTTAAAATTTGTTTTTTTTTTTTTTTGTACAGTACTTTTATTGTTTAGGCAAAGGTCAAATTTCAAGAAGTCTGAGGAGTCGCTGCCAACATGTTTTGAAAATGATGACGTGTTCTCCTCAACCCCACTTATTTATGATACTTTCATGGAATCTCCACCAGAATTTTTAGATAATGCACTTGCACCTGAACCTGTACCTGTGGCATCGCTACATCCGTCGAAAAAACGCAAGACAAACACCACCGTGGACGATAATTTGTCAGAGGCAACAGCAGCGTTCAAGGATTTTTGCGAGTCCATGAAGCAGCAAGAAGCTGTGGATGAAGTGGCAGCAAGTTTTGGCAATATTGTTAAAAAAACGTTGTCGGCAATGTCTCCCAATAAAAAATTTAATGTTGGAACGAAAATCTTGCAATTATTGTCCGACTATCAATAAATTGAAACAAAATTAAATTATCCTTGTTTTATTTTAATTTTCTCATAAAGTTAAACATTTTATTTTGGTTTGAAACGAAACTGCTCCTTCATTCATTAAATAGCTACGCAATTTGTTTCTCAGCGTCATGGCATAGTTGGAGCTCTTGCGGCTATGTGACATGTACTCACGAACCCTATTGCAGGACTGCATTTCAGTTCGCCAGCCACCCAATATAATGCTGTTGTCAGACGCATCTTGGTCAACAAACGAAGGAGGACAATACCAACGATCCAAATCATTTAACATAATAAAATTATGTAATGTGACACACGTCATAACAACCTTTTCACAATTATCTGGCATGAACTCCAACGTATTATTCAAAATGCGCCACCGTGCGGTCAGTATACCAAAACTGTTTTCAATAGTTCGCCGTGCCCTTGATATTCTGTAGTTGTAAACATTCTCTTCAAGCGACAATGTTACCCCTGAACGTGCTGGAGAAATTGGCTTCATCAAATTTTTTCTTAACGGGAAAGCAGCATCGCCAACAAAAAAATGCGGGAATGGTTCTGTGTCGCTACAATTGGGTAGAGGTTTGCTTGGCGGCAATGGTAATGTTCCGTCTAAAAGTTTTCTACCAAAATCGGATACGCTGAAAACACCTGTTAAACATAATTACATTTAATTATTTAGGGTTACACAAGAAATGAATGTGCATTAAATACCTGCATCATTTTCACTGCCATAGCTTCCCACACTAGTAGCAATGAAAGTGTATCGAGCATCGCAGACCGCCATTAAAACTATACTAAATGTTTTTTTATAATTGAAATACATGCTGCCACTATTGTTTGGGCACTTTATTGCGATGTGCTTTCCATCCACTGCACCAACGCAATTCGGCAAGTTCCATAAACTTTCAAAATCAGCCGCAATGTCTTATATTGCGACTCGGTTGGAGGTGACAGATATATGCCTGAAAAACACATTGGTAAAAAAAACATTTTAAGTATTAAGTAAGGTACATGCATTATTGAACAACTACCTGTAAGCACATCCCATAAAGCTTCGCAAGTTCCAAAAATAATTTTCCATATAGTCGTTTTACCAAGTTTGTGACTCCAAGCAATCGATTGCAAACTTGTGCCATGAGCTAAAAATCTTTAAAATAAACAATTATAACAAATAAAGTACATACACATAATTTACATATATATATATGAAAATAAACTTACAATAATGTTATTTCAAGCCGCTCTTCTGTACTGATGCGCTGTCGCGGCTTCTTGAGTTTCTCTCGCAACAAACACAATAATAATTGGAACAACTTTTTAGGCATTCGGGTATGAATAAAAAACTGTTCTTCATCCAAATCTCTCATAGCTGAAAATGTCTTGGTGAAGTACCCACTCGTGTGCCAGTTCCGATTTATTGGACGTACTGCCCAGCGCCGCTTCCTTTTTTTCTGCTCTTCCTGCTTTTTAAGTAATGCTATGATGTTTAGGTAAACACCAAATGCTACACCAACTTTATCCATTATTAATTTCTTCCAAATGAGCAAACGCAAAAACGGTTGAATTTAGATGTTCTCAATATGTGATAACAGCTGTTTAATTTTTGGTTTAACAGCACTGCTTACATAATTCTACAGCACTGACACACTGATTTCTTACGTTAAGTTAAGTTGAGAGTAAACGCATACATTCCTTAAGTAAAGTTACGTTAAGTAACGTTAAGTTAAGTTAAGTTAAGTCAAGAGAAAATAGGCTTTTAGGCTGCAAACACAGTGCGCGCTGAGACGAAGATGAAGACGAAGACGAAGCTGAAGACGAAAAACTGCGCAGTACGATTTATATGAATTCGCTCGATTTCGTTCACAGTGCAAGCGAAGACGAAGAGGAAGATGAAGACGAAACGCAAGCAACCAGCTTCAAACGGTGCAGTACTGAATTTGAAGCTGAATCGCTTGCTGTTTAGCAGTTATTGTTATACTCGATACCGAAGGTAACTAGTATATTGGTTTTGTGCAATGTCCGTCATGGTGTCTGTCCGTCTGTCCGTCTGTCCGTCCGTATGTATGCAAGTTTTTTCCACACCCTTCAAGCTAGAGACTTGAAACTTTCCAATTCTCTTTATCTATGGGATAGTAAATTAAAGTGTCAAGATGGGGGTTCTACGATAACTGGGGGGCTGGCAAATCGATAAATTCGATAACTCAAAACCGATAAGTCCACATATTTCGCACATCCTTACAGCTAGAACTACCAAATTTGGTAAGAAGATAGCTACTAGCAACCCCCAAAAAACTGCATCAATAATTTTGGAGCCACGCCACCCCATTCCGCCCCCAGCCCACCCGAATTTTAAAGTCAAAAAAGCATATATCTCCCTCAGTTTTTGAGCTATAGCCATCAAATTTGGTGCCAAGATAGGTGATGATGACCCCCTAAAAACTGCATCAAAAGTTTGGATGCCACGCCCACCGACACTGCCCTAGCTACCCCCATCCACCCCAACGCTTCGTCAAAAACGGGAATGCGTGTATCTTCCAGAGTTGTGGAGCTAGAGCTTCCAAATTTGGTGGGAAGATAGCTAGTAGCGATCCCCAAAAAACTGCATCAAAGTTTGGAGCCGCGCCCACCCATTCCGCCCCCCAGCCCCCCCGCATTTTGAAATCAGAAATGGCTATATCTCCCAAAGTTTTTGAGCTAGAGCCACCAAATTTGGTGCCAAGATAGGTGATGATGACCCCCTAAAAACTGCATCAAAAGTTTGGATGCCACGCCCACCGATCCTACCCTAGCCGCCCCCATCCACCCCAACGCTTCGTCAAAAACGGGAATGCGTGTATCTTCCAGAGTTGTGGAGCTAGAGCCACCAAATTTAGTGGGAAGATAGCTAGTAGCGATCCCCAAAAATCTGCATCAAAGTTTTGGAGCCAAGCCCACCCATTCCGCCCCCCTTTCCCCACCATTTACAAACTTTCAGCTAGAGTCACCAAATTTGGTATGAAGATAGCAATTGACATTCCACAAAGATCTGCATCAAAAATTTGGATGCCATGCCTACCCATAACGCCCCCAGCCCCCCCCCCTCTTTTCACTTTTTACAAACTTCGAGCTAGAGTCACCAAATTTGGTATGAAGATAGCAATTGACATTCCTCATGGATCGGCAGCAAAAATTTGAATGCCACGCCCACCCATACCGCCCCAAGCCCCATAGCCCTCCTAACCCCACCTTATACAAACTTTGAGCTAGAGTCACCAAATTTGGTATGAAGGTAGCATTTGACATTCCACAAGGATCTGCAGCAAAAATTTGGATGCCACGCCCAACCATACCGCCCCCAGCCCCCCTTTCCCCACTTTATACAAACTTTGAGCTAGAGTCACCAAATTTGGTATGAAGGTAGCATTTGACATTCCACAAGGATCTGCAGCAAAAATTTGGATGCCACGCCCAACCATACCGCCCCCAGCCCCCCTTTCCCCACTTTATACAAACTTTGAGCTAGAGTCACCAAATTTGGTATGAAGGTAGCATTTGACATTCCACAAGGATCTGCAGCAAAAATTTGGATGCCACGCCCAACCATACCGCCCCCAGCCCCCCTTTCCCCACTTTATACAAACTTCGAGCTAGAGTCAACAAATTCGGTATGAAGATAGCAATTGACATCCCACATAGATCTGCGCAAAAATTTGAATGCCACGCCCAACCATACCGCCCCCAGCCCCCCTTTCCCCACTTTATACAAACTTCGAGCTAGAGTCACCAAATTTGGTATGAAGATAGCAATTGACATCCCACATGGATGGGCATCAAAATTTTTAATACTGGTATCGAGTATACCGCAGTCGGTTGCGTCCGACTGCAACGTTTCCACTTGTTTTTTTTTGTTTTGTTTAGGCGCCAAATGTCTTCAAATTTAGTTTTAATTTGTGTTTTGGTGGACGCGCACATGTAAAAATGTCTGTTAACAACGAAGAGCTAATTGCAGCGGTTTTTGCAAAACACTGTTTATGGGACCAGCAAAATAAGCTGTATCATAATAGACAAGTTGTTGAGCAAAATTGGAATTCAATTGCAAATGAATTGAATCAGGATGGTAAGTAATTTAATATAAATTAATATAGGAATACAAAATTAGGAAATTAAATACTATCAGCATTTGTATGGCTGCAAACATAACTGCGAAAAGTGTCTCTGATTATTCGACCTCTTTTCTTTGAACTTTCCAATATTTTTTTTGGTTCGTTGTTAATAAACTTTTCTCCTTCTGTTATGTGAGTGTCGAATTTTTCTAAATCTAATATTGTGTTATGCAATATACAAATAGCTTTAACAATAATTTCTGCGTTAGATGGAATGGTTTCAATTGGCTTCCATAATATTCTCCATTTGGAATTAATTATGCCGAAAGCACATTCCACACACCTTCGTGCTCGTGACAAACGACGATTAAAATATTCATTTTCCAAAGTTAGATTTCTTTTGACATATGGTCAGAGAACCCAGTCCAATAGAGGATAAGCTTCATCCGCAAGCAAGACATATGGCATAGATATTGCGGTATTGGGCAAATCGGTGTCTTTTGGAAACTTTAGTTCTCCAGAACTTTTCATTTTGTAAATATCTGAGGAAGCAAAGGTTCCACCATCGCTTTGACGTCCATAACCACCAACTTCGATAGTGACAAATTTACATTTTGCGTCAGCAACTCCCTGCAGCACTATTGAAAAAAACTTTTTATAATTATAAAACATTGATCCGGAATTCGCTGGGCATTTTAGACGTATGTGTTTTCCATCGATGGATCCAACACAATTTGGGAGTTCCCAAAGATTCCAATATTGCTCCGAGACTTTTTTTAAGCTTTGTTCTGTGGGCACTGGCATGTGTACAGGCTGCAAAACTATCCACAAAGCTTCACATGTTTCTATCACAATAGAACGAACCGTTGAAGCACCCATTCGGAAGTTAAAAGACAAGGATCTTAATGAAGCACCAGTAGCGAGATATCTAATGAAAAAAAATATAAAAATTGTATTTGGTAAAATACCTAATAACGTAACTAATAAAACGTTTATATAATTTTCAGCTTTATCTTTGAAAAAAAAAAAATGGAAACAATTGAGAGACACGTTCCGGGCTGAATTAAGGAAATTTCCATCGGAGCGTTCTGGCGATCCTGGACCATATACTGTCAATGAGATGGGCTCTCAATGGTGTCATTTTGCATCAATGATGTTTATAAAGGACCAGATAAAATGCCGCCAATCTTCTGGAAATTTAAGTCGCCAAAAAGTAAACGATGTACAGGACTTTATTATTAAAGAGAATTCAACAAGTATTGATTTGGAGAAGTCGCAAGAAATCGTCTTTGAAGAAAATGAAATGAGTACGTTTGAAGTGGAAACATCTACGCCACAACGTCATCATTCTAGAAATCTAAACCCCGCATTTATAATATGGAGGATGAAATGCTCAATATTGAAACAAGTAAGAAGGCTCTAGTCGGGAGAGCCCGACTAGAAGATACCCTGAACCCAGTTGCAATAAATAGATTTAATTTCTATAAGACTTTGGTATACTGGCTTAGCTTCCATCGATTAAGTTCAATATCTCCGGTGTTTCTCAACCGATTTGGACGAAATTTTCAGAAAAGTTCTATCATTATCCATTACTTCAACCCTCATTTTTAGATTTTCCAAATTCGATATTTTATTGTTATCGATATTATGTGTACATCGAAAACCAGAATAGTTATCGATAATTTGAAGCAATCTTGTTCTGCTCATGGTATAGGAGAACTTAAATACAAAATCAGAAGTCTCTAGCTCTTGTGGTCTCTGAGATCCACGCGTTCATACAGACGGACAGACGGACAGACGGACAGACAGACGGACAGACGGACATGTCTATATCGTCTCGGCTGTTGATGCTGATCAAGAATATATATACTTTATAGGGTCGGAGATGCTGCCTTCTGCCTGTTACATACTTTTGCACAAAACCATTATACCCTTATTTACCCATTTTATGGGTTAAGGGTATAAAAAAGAAGCTAGTGTTGTTGGAGCAGAAAACAAAAAACAAGATTCCAGCCGACGATGAAGACACGGCTTTTTTTTTGAGCTTGTTGCCACACGTAAAAAAATGGATTCGCAGACGAAGCTTTTGTGCAGAATGGATATTCAGAAATCGGTCTACAATCATGCGTACAATATGGGGCAGACATTTCAATTCCAAAATGTGCAAAACCAAAATTCATACATATCTGTACCATCACCGACTGTATTTAACTCTTCGTCAATCCAATTTTCTGATAATGCTTCGTCAAAGGAGGAATCAATTCAATCAGGAAATATTATAACTTTCACAAATTAACAAAAAGTTTAATTATCAATTATCTTAAAATTATTTTTATATTGAGAAATGAAAATGAATAAAATAATTAATTTAAATATACCTTAATGTCACAACAAGCCTTTCAGCAAGCATAATTGGAGTTGTAATAAAATTAGTCCAATTTTTAATAATTTGTGGCTCAATATTTTTCAGAATGTAGTCGAATGTACTGATTTTCATTCGGGTGTACGAAACAAATCTGGTTTCATCCTGACGCAGGTCATTATACAAATGATGAAACTCGCCAAAATTGGATCTTCTAAAATTTATGGGATGAATTTTGTTTTTATTGCATTTTAATTCATATTTTCATTTAAAATACAAACTCTCTTGCAACAACAGCTCATCATCTGATGAAGAATCCATTGCGACTAACATAACAAAAACGCAACTAATTCGTCTTGCACTATGTACACCTATTAGCTTACTCGCAACGCAGGCAATTCGTCTTCAGCTTCGTCTTCGTCTTCATCTTCGTCTCAGCGCGCACTGTGTTTGCAGCCTTAGGCAAGGAGGCTATGAAATAAAGCTTTGCTTCCCTCATTGTACACTTCTTCGTGGTTTTTATTCTTAATATATCTTTTTGTTGGATGAATGCACTACAATTTTTATCTGAGGCAGAATGGTTTAGTGAACAGTTGACACATTTAGGTGAACAATTACCAGGTGGGGTGTGAGACCGCAGTTAGAGCATGCTGCCACGTTTTTACAATATTTTTGGGTATGTCCGAGTATTTGGCATGTTTTGAACCGCATAGGATTCGGTATAAATTCAGATACCTTTACAGAGTGCCAGCATATGTCGGTTTTGGATGGAAGGTTGTAAAGCTCGAAAGTGAGTAGCATAACCCCCGACGGGTGTGTTACACCCTCAACGTGCTTGGTGAACTTGTAGATAGATATAACTTTTTGGGAGGAGAGCTCTTTAACAATTTCGTCTTCAGAGACATTTATAAGGTATGGTGCATAAATGGTCCCCTTGACCTAATTAAGGGTTTGGTGCAGTTGGCATTCTATTTTGTAATATTATATTTATATTTTTGGCATCGTGGATTGAGTGAACAAGCATTAATAAATTTCCGTCTTTTAAATTCGATATTGAGGCAATATTTGTACAAACATGCTTAAGCGCCTTGTGAACAGCGAAGCAAGAGTGTTCTGAAATGGTTTTTTCTTTGTTTTTGGCGGAGACTATGATATATTTGGGGTAAGAAATATTGGTTGACGACAGTTCGGGGAAGTCATTTAAAGGTTTTGCAAGTGGTCTACGTTTTTTAGTTGGGGGACTCTCGGCCAGAGTGCTGAACCGATTTTGTCGCAGATTTGGGGGGGGGGGGGGCTCCGGGCCACCCATGGTGCTTTTTTTTTTCAAAGGTTGAGAGCAGCTCTTTTGCACATATAACTTAACTTGAAAGAAAGGTGTGAAGTGAGAAAAGAACTGATGATAAGAGCACGGTTGGTTAGCATCGACGTCTGCTCGCGATGAGTGTTAGTCGGCGACTGATACAGACATTTAGATATAGGAAGCCTACGGTGTTGATCTAAATATTTATTAAGAATAAACATACCATCTGGGATCAGGGACGCTTTCGTTTATGCAGTACAGAAACAAATACTATGTCTCGGTTCAAAAATTGAGAGGCAAACCCCTTAAATTTAAAGGCAATATATAAAGTCAACTAACAGAAAAGAATAAAATTAAAAATTTTATAACAAAATAATAAAAACAATATACAAATATTTCTAGAATGGAATGACATACTACTTTTAAATCTTACTCCCTGCCGTATTATATGCCAAGAAAAATGGACCTAGAAAACAGATTGTGGACCTAAACAAGAACAACTTTATCTCGCTCTTTCAATGTACGAATTATAGCCCACAAGAATCATAATAGAATTTAGCCTAGCAAAACTACTTACCATGAAGTCTAAACGGTCTTAAGACCATAAATCCTAAGCAAGAGAAGCTGATTGTAAATGACTTGCTTGCGCTCTTTTTATTAGTTTAACATACACACAAGAAGTGCTCTACAATACAACCACAAAAAAGAAGAATAAATCTTACCATACAATTACCAAATCAAATCTTATTATTTGGAGCCTCCTCCACAAACAGTATAAGTATAATAAAATCAGACCTAATCTAAAATCAAAAAACAGGATCAAGAGCTAGGATGAATAATTTATGACCCTTTTTTTTCCCATGATCGTGTCCCTCCTTTGATTAGACTAGGGTGGAGAACAAAGGATTGACATTCCTAGGCCACAGCTTTATCAACAGCATCTGTGTGAATCAGTGCTCATAGGATCTGGAGTCGAGTGGGCTCCTTTTTGGCGTGCGTTGCATTGTAAACCTGTAACGCACGTAAAAGAATGAATGCTTATGGTCATGAGTAGCAGTGATCAAAGGATCTGGAGTCGAGAGGGTGCCTCTTTGAAGTACGTGGCATTGTAAACCTGCAACACGCGTCAAAAAATGAATGTTTATGGTCATGAGTTGCAGTGTGCAAAGGAAGAAAGGATTGTAGTGGCCCACCCTAAACATAAGACAATAGAAAAGTTACCAAAGTTTCGAACCACCAACGCGGGTGATGTTGCGGCGAAAATGCGTTGTCTAAACCTAATTGGTCAACATAATCGATAAAAATACATGTTACGATATATCTACCGAACACCAGCTAATGCTGGTACAGCCAAAGGCAGCCGACAGCTTAGTAGTTATTCGAGAACCTTTATTCAAGAGCGACGGTCGCGTATAGTAACTTTAGCAAAATTAAGAATATACACACGTGCTCAAATATATATAAATTAAATTGAAATTATAATTATATGTTAATTTTAACAGGCACAACTAAAAAAAAAAAAAATATATTTATATAAGAAAAAAATTAAATCAGTGCCAGTGCAGGTAAAACTGAAGTGAGAATTGTGTTAAAGATTTGTATGAGACATAATCTGCAGGTGGAAGTTTAAACGAGGTTACCCTCCCCTTGGCCTTGCGATTGAGCGACCAAGAATAGAAGACATCTGTTCAAGGGACAACGTGGGTTAATTTCGACCAATAACCTTTGCAAGGGCGATTGAAATGCACACATAATCGCGACGTCGCTAGCACGCGTGGCTGCTGAGCTCCGCGGCGATCAGCCTAACCTTGACGGAGCATCATTTACCTTGTCTGCATAACTACCGATCACTCATAAATATGAATTACAGTTAATCTGTCAAAAACAGAAAACAAACACCAGCGAAGTATATGAAAATAAGTGGAAACGTTGCAGTCGGACGTAACCGACTGCGGTATACTCGATACCAGTATTAAAAATTTTGATGCCCATCCATGTGGGATGTCAATTGCTATCTTCATACCAAATTTGGTGACTCTAGCTCGAAGTTTGTATAAAGTGGGGAAAGGGGGGCTGGGGGCGGTATGGGTGGAATTGCATCCAACTTTTTGATGCAGATCTTTGTGGAATGTCAATTGCTATCATCATACCAAATTTGGTGACTCTAGCTCAAAGTTTGTAAGAAGTGGGGAAAGGGGGGCTGGGGGCGGTATGGGTGGGCGTGGCATCCAAATTTTTGCTGCAGATCTTTGTGAAATGTCAATTGCTATCTTCCTTCCAAATTTGGTGACTCTAGCTCAAAGTTTGTAAAAAGTGGGGAAACTTTGAAACTTTCCAATTCTCTTTATCTATGGGATAGTTAATTAAAGTGTCAAGATGGGAGTTCAACGATAACTGGGAGGCTGGCAAATCGATAAATTCGATAACTCAAAACCGATAGATCCTCATATTTCGCACATCCTTACAGCTAGAACTACCAAATTTGGTGGGCAGATAACTACTAGCAACATCCAAAAAACTGCATCAAAAGTTTTGGAGCCACGCCCACCCATTCCGCCCCCAGCCCCCCCCCCCCCTCCCCACAATTTAAAGTAAAAAATGCCTATATCTCCCACAGTTTTTGAGCTAGAGCCACCAAAATTGGTGCCAATATAGGCGATGATGACCCCCCCAAAAACTGCATCAAAAGTTTGGATGACACGCCTACCAATACCACCCTAGCCGCCCCCATTCACCCCAAGAATTCGTGAATCATCCAGAGTTGTAGAGCTAGAATCACCAAATTTGGTTTGAAGATAGCAATTGACATCCCACATAGATATGCATCATAAATTTGGATGCCACGCCCACCCATACCACCCCCAGCCCCGCTCTCCCTACTTTTTACAAACTTCGAGCTAGAGTCACCAAATTTGCAACGAAGACAGCTGGTGGAATCCCCATCTGCATCGGAGAATCTTTAAGCGTACACCCCTGCCGCATCCGTACCCCTTTGCAATCAGGCCTCTTTTTACCGGTTTTAATACACTGAGAAAAAAAATTAAGAACAAATGTTCTTAATTTTTAAGACTTTTCGTTCTTATATTTTTGGTATTAAAATACGAACGGCGTTCTTAAAACATGTTCCTAATTTCGATTTTGTTCTTATATTATGAACATACGTTCTTGATTTAAGAACCGTATGTTTATATTGGTCCATTATAAGAACATTCGTTCTTATTTGTACCAAATTAGGAACACTGTTCATAAAATATGAACGCATTATACACCCGAAGCTGAGCCGAGGTTTGATTGGTTAACATTAAACTTAACTGCGAACGAAATTAGTTCGGCAACAGCGCAATAGGTTAGGCTTCCGCGTGGTAATCGAGAGGTCTCAGGTTCGAATCTCGGCACACGCATTGAAGTTTCATTATCGGTAAGAGTATACACATGAATTTAATTTATATTTAAAATATTTCTCTAGCATATTAAAGCTATTAATAATTATTAACCATTAACAAAACAACTATATACAGTACTATACTTAAAATATCTCCCCCCCCCCCCATAGCCAAAATACGTTATATAACAATATTATAGTAGCTTATATCTGTACTAGAATTACCCACCAATTAGTCTCATGATACTGATTTCAAAGCGTTAAAAAAATTAAATTTTTTTTTTAAAAACAACAACTAATGCTATTTCAAATTCAAGCACCAATTGTTCTCAAATTAAGAACCAATGTTATCATATTAAGAACGGTTTCAAGAACATTTCGTTATTTTCGGTCTTAAAAATTCCGTTCTTAATATAAGAAATCCGTTCTCATACCAATAAAATCCGTGCTTAAGCAGTTATTGTCAACGGATGTTCTTGATTTTGCACTAGCGAGAACGGATTATTTTTCTCTGTGTTCTGGTATCGAGTATGCCGCAGTCGGTTGCGTCCGACTGCAACGTTTTCACTTGGCATAATAGAGCTGTTTGCTGGATGTACAGCCAGGATAGGTTGAACCACCATCATAACACAGCAGGAAGTCACATCAACAGATACAGCAAGGTACTCTCCACTCTTCCTTAAAGTACTTAACCACAACAACACATAGGGTACTACAGCGACTGCAGCAAAACATGAAGGATCTACACAGGAAAAAAGTGCACATTGAGGATCTGGCATTTCACACCATGAATGGTCATATTTCCTTAGCATTAACAGTAATAATAATAGTTGTAATTTTCATTTATGTAAAGAAAAAACAAAACCAGAGGCAGCAGTTGCTAGCTGTTACATTTGCTGGCCCCCCGCAGAATGTTCAAGCATGAACATACTTACATAATAACAAGATAAGATAACAAACATGCCTTGTGCGCTCTCAAGGTCCAACAGGTAGACGAACTGACAGTGCAGTAAAAATAGGGACACATGTATTATCTTAAATAGCCATATGCACGCTGTTAATAGACCAACGCTGAGTCTTACAAACTCAGCAATAGATAAGTTAGAATTAAGGGATGAAATATGCATGAGTTGGGTATAAGAAGCCTGGCTCATTAAAATAAAGATCAGTGTAAAAAAGTACAACACCACCAGTACATACTTATCAAGCTCTGTTAATGGAAAACTCACCGTGGCATAATTTTCTACGAATCGCCTATACCATCCGGCTAAGCCTAAGAAACGTCGCAATTGTTTCACTGTCGTTGGAACAGGAAACTGTTTTATCGCTTTAATTTTATCTGGATCTGTTTTTAGCTGTCCGTCTCCAATCATAAAGCCGAGATATTTGATCTCTCGCATACAAAACTTGGATTTTGCAATATTGATAGTAAGATTCGCTTTACGCAAACACAATGCTATTTCTTGCAACAGAACAAGATGCGAGTCTAAATCATCTGATGAAACTAGCAATTCGTCTAAATAAACAACAAGTGGAAACGTTGCAGTCGGACGCAACCGACTTCGGTATACTCGATACCAGTATTAAAAATTTTGATGCCCATCCATGTGGGATGTCAATTGCTATCTTCATACCAAATTTGGTGACTCTAGCTCAAAGTTTGTAAAAGTGGGGAAAGGGGGCTGGGGGCGGTATGGTTGGGCGTGGCATCCAAATTTTTGCTGCAGATCCTTGTGGAATGTCAAATGCTACCTTCATACCAAATTTGGTGACTCTAGCTCTAAGTTTGTATAAAGTGGGGAAATGGGGGCTGGGGGCGGTATGGTTGGGCGTGGCATCCAAATTTTTGCTGCAGATCCTTGTGGAATGTCAAATGCTACCTTGATACCAAATTTGTTGACTCTAGCTCAAAGTTTGTATAAGGTGGGGAAAGGGGGGGCTATGGGGCTGGGGGCGGTATGGTTGGGCGTGGCATCCAAATTTTTGCTGCAGATCCTTGTGGAATGTCAAATGGTACCTTCATACCAAATTTGGTGACTCTAGTTCGAAGCATGTAAAAGGTGGTGAAAGGGGGGCTATGGGGCTTGTGGCGGTATGGGTGGGCGTGGCATCCAAATTTTTGCTGCAGATCCTTGTGGAATGTCAAATGCTACCTTCATACTAAATTTGGTGACTCTAGCTCGAAGTTTGTATAAAGTTGGGAAAGGGGGGCTGGGGGCGGTATGGTTGGGCGTGGCATCAAAATTTTTGCTGCAGATCCTTGTGGAATGTCAAATGCTACCTTCATACCAAATTTGGTGACTCTAGCTCAAAGTTTGTATAAGGTGGGGAAAGGGGGGCGGAATGGATGGGCTAGGCTCCAAAACTTTGATGATGATTGTTGGGGGTCGTTGCCAGCTATCTTCCTACCAAATTTGGTGGCTCTAGCTCCACTACTCTGGAATATACACGCATTCCCGTTTTGACGAAGCGTTGGGGCAGATGGGGGTGGCTAGGGCGGTATTGGTGGGCGTGGCATCCAAAATTTTGATGCAGTTTTTGGGGGGTCATCATCATCTATCTTGGCACCAAGTTTGGTGACTCTAGCTAAAAAACTGTGGGAGATATAGGCTTTTCTGATTTCTAAATGCGGGGGGGCTGGGGGCGGGATGGGTGGGCGTGGCTCCAAAACTTTGATGCAGTTCTTTTGGGGTCGTTACCAGCTATCTTCCTACCAAATTTGGTGGCTCTAGCTCCACTACTCTGGAAGATACACGCATTCCCGTTTTTTACGAAGCGTTGGGGCATCTGGGGACGGCTAGGGCGGTATTGGTGGGCGTGGCATCCAAACTTTTGGTGCAGTTTTTTGGGGGTCATCATCAGCTAAATTAGCACCAAATTTGGTGGCTCTAGCTCAAAAACTGTGGGAGATATGGGCTTTTTTGACTTTAAAATGCGGGGGGTCTGGGGGCGGAATGGGGGGGCGTGGCTCCAAAATTTTTGATGCAGTTTTTTGGGGAATGCTAGTAGCTATCTTCTTACCAAATTTGGTAGTTCTAGCTGTAAGGGTGTGTGAAATATGCGGATTTATCGTTTTTGAGTTATCGAATTTATCGATTTGCCAGCCCCCCAGTTATCGTAGAACCCCAATCTTGACACTTTTATATACTATCCCATAGATAAAGAGAATTGGAAAGTTTCAAGTCCCTAGCTTGAAGGGTGTGGAAAAAACTTGCACACATACGGACGGACAGACGGACAGACGGACAGACACCATGACGGACATTGCACAAAACCAATATACTCTTTACCTTCGGTATGGAGTATAAAAACTTGTGTACGCAAATGGTCTGGGATAACTTGGTCCATTAAACGACAAAGCGTTCGAGCCGCGTTGCATAACCCAAATGGCATCATTGTATATTGATAGAGCGGACGATTTGGTATCGTAAAAGCCGTATATTGACGTGAATCCTTGTCTAGTGGAATTTGGCCAGAACGCATGTTTCATGTCCAGACCGGTTATTAATCTGGCCGGCGGCAATCAACTAAGAATTACGTCTGTATGGGGTAAGGGATATGCATTGAATTCACGTGAGTCAAGGCTTAATCGATATTTGTCTCCTACTGCTCCAAGGGCTATGAAATCCTCGATAACTCCTGAGGCTTACATATTATCAACTTCAGCGAACATTTGTGTTTCTACTGCTGGTGAAATTTGCCAATGACGTTGCTTAATGAGTATTGCAGTTCCCACGTCAATTGAGTGTTTGATCAAATTAGTTTGACCGAGGCCTTCCTTTGCGAATGAATAAAAAACATCAATGACTTTGTTTAATCGCGTTTGCTAGTCTCTAGATAAAATATGAAATTTCGGTTGTTCTTTGACAGGGCTGGTTGTAGCTACCTCGAGCTCGGATATTTCGCTGGGCAGTGTAATTTCCTCTTCCAAACCGAATTTACGCCAAAAATCAATCCCAAGGTAAATATTTTGTTTAAGTCCAGGGATAATAAACAGTTCTAAATTGGCCTTTTTGCCTCTATAAACAACATCTGTGTTTATCTTTCCTACAAGATTACTAGATGTGCCATTAGCAGTACGAATCGTGCCTGCACATTTTTTCTTATTATTATGTGATATAAATTCTACGGCAGCTGCTCCTCTTATACAACTAATGGTCGCTCCTGAATCTAATAGAGCTACAAATTCTCTTCCTTCGATTTTTATACCCTTAACCCATAAAATGGGTAAATAAGGGTATAATGGTTTTGTGCAAAAGTATGTAACAGGCAGAAGGAAGCATCTCCGACCCTATAAAGTATATATATTCTTGATCAGCATCAACAGCCGAGACGATATAGCCATGTCCGTCTGTCTGTCCGTCTGTCCGTCTGACCGTCTGTCCGTCTGTATGAACGCGTGGATCTCAGAGACTACAAGAGCTAGAGACTTCTGATTTTGTATTTAAGTTCTCCTATACCATGAGCAGAACAAGATAGCTTCAAATTATCGATAACTATTCTGGTTTCCGATATACACATAATATCGATAACAATAAAATATCGAATTTGGAAAATCTAAAAATGAGGGTTGAAGTAATGGATAATGATAGAACTTTTCTGAAAATTTCGTCCAAATTGGTTGAGAAACACCGGAGATATTGAACTTAATCGATGGAAGCTAAGCCAGTATACCAGTGTGATAAATTAAATATATTTATTGCAACTGGGTTCAGGGTATCTTCTAGTCGGGCTCTCCCAACTAGAGCCTTCTTACTTGTTATATCTGTATGGAGTCTATTGTCGAAATCAAGGAAAACAGATGAAACTATTTTCTTGCGATCCGCTCGAACACATTTCCAAAATTTGTTAAGCCGTAAGGTAGATAGTTTTGGCTTAAAACTAATGCTTTCTAAATTAGTAAAAATTCTTTCACGTACTTTATTATAATTCTCTAGCCTAATATGTAGTGGAAGAGTAGTTGACCACTGAATGAGTTCTGGTTCAGTCGGTACTTCTGAATCAACCACTTTTTTATTTATTTATTTATTTATTTATTGATTATTCCTAGTGCTACAAGTAAAAGTACTTATAAATTACTGCACTAGTCACATTTTACACTTGCTATATAAACATACAAAACATTATTATTATTTTAATTATTTTAAACAAAATGACCTTAATACTACTTATGTAAGAAACATTAAAATATAAATTCAAGAACAAAAATATAAACTCAAAAACAAAAATGTATCCATTAATCATTAATACCATCATAAATCACTTCGCTGTAAGTATGTCTTTAGCTTAGATTTAAAAATTGATGTGCTTCTAACGGTCTTAATCTCTAGTGGCAACTGATTCCAAAGTCGAGCAACCCATACAAAAAAGTGCCTGTCGGAGGATGCAAGCTTAGTTCTAGGACGAACAACATTACAGGTCCTTAATGACACTGCAAAGCGTAGTTTCTCATATAAATAATCAGGCGCTTGTGTGTATATAATGTCATGAAGCAGATTTAAAGTTTTATACTTAGTCCAGTTTCTTAAGTCTAATTCAAATATACAATTTGCAAAACATGTAACATGATCATATCTTTTAAGTCCAAAAACATAACGTGCTACACTATTAAAGGCTACTTTAAGCTTTTGCTGACTAGCAATATCACAGTTTGAGAAAATTTCAATGCCATAAAATAATATGGGTGTTACAAGAGTTTTTGCGATGGTCATTCTTGTTATAACAGGCAGCCAGGGCTGTGTTAAAACAATCTGCCGAAGAACTCCATAAGTCTTTCCCACAGCCTTATTTACCTGGTCTTTCCATGTAAGTGTATTGTTATATGTAATCCCTAGATTGTCAGCCTTTTCTACATATTTAATTTCTATATTATCAACATACAGTTTACTTAAATTGCTAACATTTAATTTTTTCTTATAAATAACAATACATTTACATTTAGAAGGATTTAAACAAAGACCATTGTTACCTGCCCATTGACACACACTTAACAGATCATTATTACAAAACATGACACACAGGTTAATCTGACTTACAGGACGACTCACATATAATTGGACATCATCAGGATACATATGAGCTTCACACATAGACAAAACATTTGGAAGATCATTAACATATATTACAAAAAGAAGAGGACCAAGAATTGATCCCTGAGGCACACCACGGGTGGTCGCAATAAGGTCAGAGGTGGAGTGCTGTACAACTACGGCCTGTTTTCTATTTTTCAAGTATGAGGCCATTTACTTTACTGCCGTATTGGAGAAGTTATATAAATTACTTAGCTTTGTTATCAAAATTTCGTGGCTAACCGTGTCAAAAGCCTTACTGAAGTCAAGCAGCGTCAAAAGAGTAACTTCATTATTGTCCATATGGTTTCTTATATCCTCAACAATTTTTAATACAGCGGTTGTACAGCTTTTCTTTTTCCTGAACCCAGATTGCTTGTTGCTAAGTAAGTTGTTGGTGTCCATAAAAGCTGAGATTTGGTTTGCCAATAATTTTTCAAGGACTTTGGACAAGAATGGCAATATAGCTATCGGTCTAAACTCATCTTTGCCTTTTGGGATGGGCGTAATTTTTAGCGATTTTCCACGTCTCAGGAAATGTGGACGTGGTTATTGCATAATTTAGTATGTGAGTTATATGAACTTAAATTAGTGGAAGTATTATTTTGACAAACTTTGGGCTGACGTCATCTAATCCACACGCATTTGACTTAATTTTTAAGATTGCCTCAAGTACATCACATTGACTTACACTAACAAAGTTAAAACAGCTAGTACAATTATTTAGCGACACAGAGTTTATGTACGGGTTACATGTTGCTGGACGAACATTGACATTTACAAAACTACCATTAAGAACATTTACATCCAAGTCGTCATTTATCACAGGCTTAGCCTTTCCAATTCCAACGTTCCTCAACTCCTTCCATAATTTTTGCGTGGAATTATATTGTCAAATTGTAAACCATAATGTCTACGCTTAGCACTGCTAATCAATTCATTTACATTACGCCTGGCAGTCTTAAAAAATTTAAGCAATTGGTCAGTCTTGTAACGTTTCCACCTCTCGTACAGCTTATCCCGGCGTTTTATTGCACTTTTTATATCACTGCTAAACCATGGATTTAGCTTCGGCTTAATAACTAAGGTTTTAAGCGGTACATGTTTATTGTACAAATATTCAATATTATTTTGCAACAATCCTAGCTGGGTGTCAACCGAGGGAAGAAAATATAAACTATTCCAGTCACAATTATTACAGTCACTGAACAACAAACTATTATCTAGATTTTTAAAATCTCTATATTGAATAATCTGATTATTATAGTCAAGCTGAGTGTCATAAGAAAAAAAAATTAGGTCGTGCTTGGAAAATTTAGGTACTGAAATTTGGTCATACAACATTACCCTGTTTGTATTATTTACAAAGATAACATCAAGTAATGTATTGGTGGTTTGTGAGAAATGGGTTGGTGTTTCTGCATTTACAAGTTTTAGACCCAGTGCTTTAAGTTCTCCTGATAAGTCTTGGTTCTGAAGCATATTGCTGTTTAGGTCGCCAAGTATTACAATGTCAGTAAAGGTCAGTGATAAGAGACTAAAGGAGATCTTTAGAATTAGGCGATCCGGTAGAGCTAGCTCAGTAGTCGATCCGGAAATTATTATAAAATTTGATAACACACACGATAAAGTGAGAAATAACAACACGCAACTAAACTTGCATATGCTGGGCTTTGAAGCACATGGCAACATACCAATTTACCTGAATGAGCAATTAAGCAAAGAGAATTATGAGATATTCAAAAAACAATTCAAATGAAGAGGCAAAAGCTGCTGACAGCTGTGTTCTGTCGCCAGGGCATCGTCCATGTCAGGCAGAGTGAGAAGGGAGATGTTATTAGATTAGACAACCCGCAAAAGCTCGTGCTCTTACAAAGCTCATCTGCAGTCGCCACGTCTACGCCACCGACCACACAGGCGGAGCTTTTTCGCTCTTAAGTTTTGCACGTTTATATTATCAATTCGTATGTTAATTCCTATTTTAAGTGATTTCTCTTTCTTTCCTATTTTAAGTAATTTCTCGCGTTTAAAAGAGTGCTCACATCTTTCATATTTTATTGCGTCTGATGTGCAGATGATTTTTGTTGTTGTTGTTAATACTACTATTATTACATTTTTAGCGTTAGGAACTATACAATTTTTTGATGTGCTTCTGTTAGGTTTTAATATCAAGCTTTTTAGATGTCCGCGTCTTTAATAACATCCAGGTCGAGCACCCAAGCCATGGTTAGAGTTCTTTGTAAGCAAAACAGCGGTTTAAATATTTGCCATATAAATGCGCAGAGTCTTATTAAGAAGATGTATGAGTTTCGCTTTATTTTTGTGAATTCTAATGTTGATGTTGTCTGTGTCTCTGAAACGTGGTTTGTCCCAGAACTAAGCGACTTGTCTATTGTTTGTGATGGCTTTAATGTTTTCCGTTCTGATCGTGTAAGTCATGCGGGTGGTGTAGCAGTGTATGTAGCTAAGAGAATTAAGTGTAAAGTTGTTCTAAGTCATCCCCTTGACAGCCCAATTGAATATTTATTTTTAGAATTAATTAGTCTTAATAAAAATATTAAGATGCTGCTAGGGTGTGTGTATAGGGCACATAATCACATAAGTTACTCTGACATGATTGACAAAATAGCAAACTTATCACTGACCTTTACTGACATTATAATACTTGGCGACCTACACAGCAATATGCTTCAGAACCAAGACTTATCAGGAGAACTTAATGCACTGGGTCTAAAACTTGTAAATGCAGAAACACCAACCCATTTCTCACAAACCACGAATACATTACTTGATGTAATCTTTGTAAATAATACAAACAGGGTAATGTTGTATGACCAAATTCCAGTACCTGAATTTTCCAAGCACGACCTAATTTTTCTTTCTTATGACACTCAACTTGACTGTAATAATCAGATTATTCATTATAGAGATTTTAAAAATCTAGATAATAGTTTGTTGTTCAGTGACTGTAATAATTGTGACTGGAATAGTTTATATTTTCTTCCCTCGGTTGACACCCAGCTAGGATTGTTGCAAAATAATATTGAATATTTGTACAATAAACATGTACCGCTTAAAACCTTAGTTATTAAGCCGAAGCTAAATCCATGGTTTAGCAGTGATATAAAAAGTGCAATAAAACGCCGGGATAAGCTGTACGAGAGGTGGAAACGTTACAAGACTGACCAATTGCTTAAATTTTTTAAGACTGCCAGGCGTAATGTAAATGAATTGATTAGCAGTGCTAAGCGTAGACATTATGGTTTACAATTTGACAATATAAATTCCACGCAAAAATTATGGAAGGAGTTGAGGAACGTTGGAATTGGAAAGGCTAAGCCTGTGATAAATGACGACTTGGATGTAAATGTTCTTAATGGTAGTTTTGTAAATGTCAATGTTCGTCCAGCAACATGTAACCCGTACATAAACTCTGTGTCGCTAAATAATTGTACTAGCTGTTTTAACTTTGTTAGTGTAAGTCAATGTGATGTACTTGAGGCAATCTTAAAAATTAAGTCAAATGCGTGTGGATTAGATGACGTCAGCCCAAAGTTTGTCAAAATAATACTTCCACTAATTTAAGTTCATATAACTCACATACTAAATTATGCAATAACCACGTCCACATTTCCTGAGACGTGGAAAATCGCTAAAAATTACGCCCATCCCAAAAGGCAAAGATGAGTTTAGACCGATAGCTATATTGCCATTCTTGTCCAAAGTCCTTGAAAAATTATTGGCAAACCAAATCTCAGCTTTTATGGACACCAACAACTTACTTAGCAACAAGCAATCTGGGTTCAGGAAAAAGAAAAGCTGTACAACCGCTGTATTAAAAATTGTTGAGGATATAAGAAACCATATGGACAATAATGAAGTTACTCTTTTGACGCTGCTTGACTTCAGTAAGGCTTTTGACACGGTTAGCCACGAAATTTTGATAACAAAGCTAAGTAATTTATATAACTTCTCCAATACGGCAGTAAAGTTAATGGCCTCATACTTGAAAAATAGAAAACAGGCCGTAGTTGTACAGCACTCCACCTCTGACCTTATTGCGACCACCCGTGGTGTGCCTCAGGGATCAATTCTTGGTCCTCTTCTTTTTGTAATATATGTTAATGATCTTCCAAATGTTTTGTCTATGTGTGAAGCTCATATGTATCCTGATGATGTCCAATTATATGTGAGTCGTCCTGTAAGTCAGATTAACCAGTGTGTCATGTTTTGTAATAATGATCTGTTAAGTGTGTGTCAATGGGCAGGTAACAGTGGTCTTTGTTTAAATCCTTCTAAATGTAAATGTATTGTTATCTATAAGAAAAAATTAAATGTTAGCAATTTAAGTAAACTGTATGTTGATAATGTAGAAATTAAATATGTAGAAAAGGCTGACAATCTAGGGATTACATTTAACAATACACTTACATGGAAAGACTTATGGAGTTCTTCGGCAGATTGTTTTAACACAGCCCTGGCTGCCTGTTGTAACAAGAATTATTTTATGGCATTGCAATTTTCTCAAACTGTGATATTGCTAGTCAGCAAAAGCTTAAAGTAGCCTTCAATAGTGTAGCACGTTATGTTTTTGGACTTAAAAGATATGATCTTGTTACATGTTTTTTTATGCTTAACCCATAAAATGGGTAAATAAGGGTATAATGGTTTTGTGCAAAAGTATGTAACAGGCAGAAGGAAGCATCTCCGACCCTATAAAGTATATATATATTCTTGATCAGCATCAACAGCCGAGACGATATAGCCATGTCCGTCTGTCTGTCCGTCTGTCCGTCTGTATGAACGCGTGGATCTCAGAGACTACAAGAGCTAGAGACTTCTGATTTTGTATTTAAGTTCTCCTATACCATGAGCAGAACAAGATAGCTTCAAATTATCGATAACTATTCTGGTTTCCGATATACACATAATATCGATAACAATAAAATATCGAATTTGGAAAATCTAAAAATGAGGGTTGAAGTAATGGATAATGATAGAACTTTTCTGAAAATTTCGTCCAAATCGGTTGAGAAACACCGGAGATATTGAACTTAATCGATGGAAGCTAAGCCAGTATACCAAAGTCTTATATAAATTAAATATATTTATTGCAACTGGGTTCAGGGTATCTTCTAGTCGGGCTCTCCCGACTAGAGTCTTCTTACTTGTTTTTTTTTATAGTCTATCATTTAAATATATAAATAAAGTTGCACTTAGCTGTTATTGTTGACTAAATATGGAACAATTTTGCTGCTAGGGGGGGGGGGGGGGGGAGACCAAGTGATGATGGTGAGTGTTTGAGTCTTTGCAGGATGTCAGGCTGCTGTTAACAATGACAGTACTTAAATCGTAAAGGAACTCATTTTCATCGTCCGGCAGCTAAATTGTGATTATGATTATTTAAAAACTACATTAAAAAAAAAAACCGGTTTATTAAAAATCAATTCAAATTTTTATTTAATTTAAGTAAATATTTTGTGTACCCGTATAACAGCCTACTTTTATTTTTAAATGAAATATAATCACAGCTATTTTGTTCTATCAGTTTTATAGATTAACTGCCTTCCATTTTTAACAGCTTACTGCCACCCAGTTTTTGTCAATTACAAGGCGATTGAATATAAATTGTAGGAAACATATGATATATTATTAAAGTAAGTATAGAAGTGGAGCGCAAAAAAAAAAAAACATAAAAGAAAATACAATATGAGATACAAAATAAAAAAATAAACAAAATAATAATTAACAACTTATAATGTAGAAGAATTTCTGTAAGACAGTTCCATCTTTTCACTAATTGTTTTAACTGTATAACCTACCAAGCTCAGGCAAGCAAATTGTTCTTAAAAGCGTCAAATAGTAAACTCTTTGAAACGAAGAGATCTGATGCTCCTTAAAAGTGACAGTTGTAACACTCATGTGTTTAAGGCAGCGATTAGATTCTGAGCAAAATTTAATCTCAATACCTAAAAGCTGATAAAATATAGATACAGACATATAGATCTACGAAGCCTACGGTGTTGATCTAAATACTTATCAAGAATAAAGATACTATCTGGGATCAATGATGCTTTCGTTTATGCAGTACAGAAAAAAATACTATGTCTCGGTTCAAAAATTGAGAGGCAAAACCCTAAAGTTTAAAGGCAATATATAAAGTCAAAAAACATAAAAGAATAAAATTAAAAATTAAATAACAAATAATAAAAACCAAGTAAAAATATTACTAGAATGGAATGACGTTCTACTTTTAAATCTTACTCCCTGTCGTATTTTAAACCAAGGAAAATGGACCAAGAAAATAGATTGTGGACCTAAACAAAAACAACTTTATCTCGCTCTTTCAATGTATGAATTATAACCCACAAGCCTAGCAAAAACTACTTACCATGAAGTCTAAACGGTCTTAAGACCATGAATCCTAAGCTAGTGAAAATTATTGTAAATGACTTGCTTGCGCTCTTTTTATTAGTTTAACATACACACGACTGGTGCTCTACCAACAAAAAAAGAAAAAGAAGAATAAATCTTACCATACAATTACCAAATCAAATCTTATTATTTGGAGCCTCCTCCACAAACAGTATAAGTATAATAAAATCAGACCCTAATCTAAAATCAAAAAACAGGATCAAGAGCTAGGGTGTATAAAACAACTAATAGCAATGAAGAAAAAACAGAAAATACCAATATTAAGTAAGTATAAATCAATCCTGTGATAGTTAAAGTACATTATTTTAACCCTCATCCTGTATTTTGGGAACATTTTGCCCAAACGCGTTTTTAGCTGTACGTATCTGACGTAGTAGTAGTAGGGAACTGCCGGTTCTACGCCAAAGGGATGCCGACAATTTATGACCCCATTAAATTTTATGACCCTTTTATCGCCCCCTTGTTTTTTGACCCTTTTATCGCCCCCTTGTTTTTTGACCCCTACAATATTATAATTTATGACCATTTTTTTCCCCATGATCGTGTCCCTCCTTTGATAAGACTAGGGTGGAGAACAAAGGATTAACATTCCTAGGCCACCACTTTACCAGCAGCATCTGTGAGAAGCAGTGATCAGAGGAACAGATTTGGCTATTAACCTAACTAGTGTTAGAGTCAATTGTGCGCCTCTTTGACGTGCGTGGCATTGTAAACCTGTTTATGGTCATGAGGTGCAGTGTGCACAGGAAGAAAGGATAGATAAGAGAGAGTCAATTGTGCACCTCTTTGACGTGCGTGGCATTGTAAACCTGTTTATGGTCATGAGTAGTAGTGATCAAAGGATATAGAGTCGAGAGGGCGCGTCTTTGACGTGCGTTGCATTGTAAACCTGTTTATGGTCATGAGGTGCAGTGTGCAAAGGAAGAAAAGATAGAGAATAGAGAAAAGCGAGCGCTTGTTCGATGTACGTTGCATTGTTATGGTCAACAGCAACAACAACTACAACCTTCATGTGGGGCTCTTTGAACAAGGGATGGAAATTTTCTTACGCAACAGCAGCAGCAGCAGCGGCAGCATCAATACGTTGATTTTTATGGCTGTGTGAATGAGAGGATTAGTTTTAACTATTTAACCAATTAGTGTTAGAGTCAAGTGTGCTCCTGTTTCAAGTACATTGCTCTGCACACGTACATTGTTATTGTCAACAGCAACAACAACAACCTTCGTGAGGGGTTATGTGTGCAAGGATGGGAATTTCCTTTCGCAGCAGCAGCAGCAGGAAGATCAACACATTGTTTGTATATTTAGATTAGATTAGATTAGAGAGAGAAGGTGTAAGAGTGGGAAAGGATAGAGTGGGAAAGTGTTAGAGGGAGGAGGTGTTAGAGGAGGAATGAAATAGGGGGAACAAGGGTTAGAAAGAGACAATGTGTAAGAGGGGCAAAAATTTAGAGAGGGAAAGTGTTAGAGGGGGGAAGACTTTGAGACAAAATAGTGCATGCTTGAAGTGTGCTAGTCAAAGGTCAAGTACATTAGTTGGCTAATGTGTTATAGGTATCACCGACCGTGAGGATCATTGAGCAAAGTACATTGCCTATGAAACTTTTAAGTGCTAGATTCAAGTGTGCAAAGGTTTCTTAGCTACAAGCTAGTAGATAAGAGAGAGAGAGTCAACTGTGCGCAGGTTTCTAAGCTACGAATAAGTAGATAAGAGAGAGAGGGCGCCTGTTTGACGTGCGTTACCTTCCACACCTGCAAGCAAAACATAAACAATGAATGTTTATGGTTGTGAAAACCAGTGATCAAAGGAAAAAGGATTGAGACAAGATTGTGCTTGTTTGAAGTACGCTAGTCAAAGGGCAGTAAATTCGTAGGCCGCATTGTTATGATCAAAAGCAACACCAACAACAACAAGAACAACAACATTCGTGAGTGTTATGTATGCAAGGGATGAGAATTTTTTCGCAGCAGCAGCAGC
This sequence comes from Scaptomyza flava, assembly GCA_030179655.1. NCBI lineage: Eukaryota > Metazoa > Arthropoda > Insecta > Diptera > Drosophilidae > Scaptomyza > Scaptomyza flava. Next base: position 878,710 of record JARNME010000076.1, read on the forward strand.
AAGATCAATACATTGATTTTAAACAAGAGTATTGAGACTTGCAGATTTAGTTTGACATATTATAGGGGGAAGCATGATACAATTAACAGGGTAGTGTCATCAGAGAGAGCGCTCTCTTTTTTCGGATACCAATCGACAGTCGCAAAGTGCTTGTCGTTCGTGTAATACGTTGATGCGGACGAATTTTTTTTCCAAAAACAAAAGCTTATGGGCCATCGCAAACTATTAAAAATAATGCTTTAAGTCAACAATAATAATTATAATAATAATTGTTTTTAGTTATAAAATATATATAAGTTATGTTATTAAAAATTATTACGTTTGTTTAATCATTTGCGTTTTATACAAACTCTTAATTTTCTTATTACAACGCAACATAATTTCGTCGACCGCATACAAACAAAACACTTTTTATACCTAACTCACTCGCACTTACAAAACAATTCCCTAACAGAGGCAAGAGAGTAAAATCAAGAGAGCAACGTGGTGTCTCTGTCGCACTTACACTTTCATATACATTGGTATCTGGCTCTATCGTATGACACTACCCTGTTAATTGTATCATGGGGGGAAGTTGTAAGAGGAGGAAAGTGTTAGAGGGAGAAAGAGAGAGTAAGTGTTAGTGAGATTAAGTGCTAGAGGGGGAAAGTGTTATAGGAAAAGTGATCCTGGTTTTATTATTATATTAAAACACGCTCCCTTATGCGATTCTATACACGAGCGTCTATGAAATGCAGGTGGTATGTTAATTGATTGTCCCTCCTTCTAACGCACACCCAACTTGTTCGCTACTTACGTTTCTAACCTTTATTTGCATACATCTGTTTTGATTATTGCACTGATTTCTGTTACTTTTATAGAGCTAATTAGTATAACTTTTTAATAAACCAATGAACATTTTTTAAATTGGTTTACTTTGTTAATAAACTATCAATTTATGTTTTTTCTTATGGGTGTGTTTTAATTTTCTTTAATATTTTATTGTTTTTTTTTTTTTTTTTTTTTGGTTTTTGCAGTATGTTAAATTTGAGATTTATATTAAGCTTGTTCCGTTGAGGGATTTAACAAACACAAACACCGAACATTAAGATTAATGACATATAGTTATAGCCGGTAGAACACACAAGTCATACTCCATGATTTTGTTTCGGCTTTATAAAAAGATTTTTTTAAGTCAATATTATAAGCCTTAGTTCTAGTACTCACTATATACATATCTTAAAATGATTTAATGTATGTCATTATTTTGAAAGCATAAATAAGTTCGTGTAGATGGTATAATAATTCATGTTTTAACAAAATAATTTTGATCTTAATATTTATACTTATTATTGAGATTTTATTGAGATTATTATTATTATTATTTTTTTAAATCCCCATATATTGGATTCCATTCTATCTCAGTAATAATTTATTTTGATTATGCATTCTTTAAATTTTTTAAGGTAATCTTTTAGGCTTATCAAATAATCTTTTCCTTAACTTTCCCTCTGCTCGCTATAAAATTTTCATCAAATGACGCTTTTCATATTTTAGATATCCGTCAAACTATTTCTTATACTCAACTAAAATTATTTCATCAAACTCACATATCAAGTCAATTTCTAAAATAAAGAAAATGAAAACAGTAAGATGTTCTTAGCACCTTGATTTTTTTTTTTATAAACGGGTTTTACTATAATCTTTCCCAGAATGCTACTTACGATAAAAAATGAATATTGAATGTGTTTTGTACTCATTTACTGACTTCACAAATTCTTCTATTGATGTTGTCTGATACCCTATCTTAATTTGTGTTATATTTATCGTTTCTGTAGTAAGCTATTTTGATTAGGCTTTACGCTTAAAACGAGATAGACTGTATTATTGTCCTTAACAAGTTCTCTTAATTTTACAAGGAAATCGATCGGACATTGATTTCTCAATTTATAATTGATTGCTTTTATATATTTTAACTGTCAACCTATATACCTTTCTACTTTTTTAGTGATTATGTTAGATTTTTATACTCGATACTGAAGGTAAAGAGTATATTGGGTTTGTGCAATGTCCGTCATGGTGTCTGTCCGTATGTCCGTCTGTCCGTCTGTCCGTCTGTCTGTCTGTCCGTCTGTCCGTCTGTATGAACGCAAGTTTTTTCCACACCCTTCAAGCTAGAGACTTGAAACTTTCCAATTCTCTTTATCTATGGGATAGTAAATTAAAGTGTCAAGATTGGGGTTCTACGATAACTGGGGGGCTGGCAAATCGATAAATTCGATAACTCAAAAACGATAAATCCGCATATTTCACACACCCTTACAGCTAGAACTACCAAATCAATCAATTCAAATTTTTATTTAATTTAAGTAAATATTTTGTGTACCCGTATAACAGCCTACTTTTATTTTTAAATGAAATATAATCACAGCTATTTTGTTCTATCAGTTTTATAGATTAACTGCCTTCCGTTCTTAACAGCTTACTGCCACCCAGTTTTTGTCAATTACAAGGCGATTGAATATAAATTGTAGGAAACATATGATATATTATTAAAGTAAGTATAGAAGTGGAGCGCAAAAAAAAAAAACATAAAAGAAAATACAATATGAGATACAAAATAAAAAAATAAACAAAATAATAATTAACAACTTATAATGTAGAAGAATTTCTGTAAGACAGTTCCATCTTTTCACTAATTGTTTTAACTGTATAACCTACCAAGCTCAGGCAAGCAAATTGTTCTTAAAAGCGTCAAATAGTAAACTCTTTGAAACGAAGAGATCTGATGCTCCTTAAAAGTGACAGTTGTAACACTCATGTGTTTAAGGCAGCGATTAGATTCTGAGCAAAATTTAATCTCAATACCTAAAAGCTGATAAAATATAGATACAGACATATAGATCTACGAAGCCTACGGTGTTGATCTAAATACTTATCAAGAATAAAGATACTATCTGGGATCAATGATGCTTTCGTTTATGCAGTACAGAAAAAAAATACTATGTCTCGGTTCAAAAATTGAGAGGCAAAACCCTAAAGTTTAAAGGCAATATATAAAGTCAAAAAACATAAAAGAATAAAATTAAAAATTAAATAACAAATAATAAAAACCAAGTAAAAATATTACTAGAATGGAATGACGTTCTACTTTTAAATCTTACTCCCTGTCGTATTTTAAACCAAGGAAAATAGACCAAGAAAATAGATTGTGGACCTAAACAAAAACAACTTTATCTCGCTCTTTCAATGTATGAATTATAACCCACAAGCCTAGCAAAAACTACTTACCATGAAGTCTAAACGGTCTTAAGACCATGAATCCTAAGCTAGTGAAAATTATTGTAAATGACTTGCTTGCGCTCTTTTATTAGTTTAACATACACACGACTGGTGCTCTACCAACAAAAAAAGAAAAAGAAGAATAAATCTTACCATACAATTACCAAATCAAATCTTATTATTTGGAGCCTCCTCCACAAACAGTATAAGTATAATAAAATCAGACCCTAATCTAAAATCAAAAAACAGGATCAAGAGCTAGGGTGTATAAAACAACTAATAGCAATGAAGAAAAAACAGAAAATACCAATATTAAGTAAGTATAAATCAATCCTGTGATAGTTAAAGTACATTATTTTAACCCTCATCCTGTATTTTGGGAAAATTTTGCCCAAACGCGTTTTTAGCTGTACGTATCTGACGTAGTAGTAGTAGGGAACTGCCGGTTCTACGCCAAAGGGATGCCGACAATTTATGACCCCATTAAATTTTATGACCCTTTTATCGCCCCCTTGTTATTTGACCCTTTTATCACCCCTGGTTTTTTGACCCCTACAATATTATAATTTATGACCTTTTTTTTACCCATGATCGTGTCCCTCCTTTGATAAGACTAGGGTGGAGAACAAAGGATTAACATTCCTAGGCCACCACTTTACCAGCAGCATCTGTGAGAAGCAGTGATCAGAGGAACAGATTTGGCTATTTACCTAACTAGTGTTAGAGTCAATTGTGCGCCTCTTTGACGTGCGTGGCATTGTAAACCTGTTTATGGTCATGAGGTGCAGTGTGCACAGGAAGAAAGGATAGATAAGAGAGAGTCAATTGTGCACCTCTTTGACGTGCGTGGCATTGTAAACCTGTTTATGGTCATGAGTAGTAGTGATCAAAGGATATAGAGTCGAGAGGGCGCGTCTTTGACGTGCGTTGCATTGTAAACCTGTTTATGGTCATGAGGTGCAGTGTGCAAAGGAAGAAAAGATAGAGAATAGAGAAAAGCGAGCGCTTGTTCGATGTACGTTGCATTGTTATGGTCAACAGCAACAACAACTACAACCTTCATGTGGGGCTCTTTGAACAAGGGATGGAAATTTTCTTACGCAACAGCAGCAGCAGCAGCGGCAGCATCAATACGTTGATTTTTATGGCTGTGTGAATGAGAGGATTAGTTTTAACTATTTAACCAATTAGTGTTAGAGTCAAGTGTGCTCCTGTTTCAAGTACATTGCTCTGCACACGTACATTGTTATTGTCAACAGCAACAACAACAACCTTCGTGAGGGGTTATGTGTGCAAGGATGGGAATTTCCTTTCGCAGCAGCAGCAGCAGGAAGATCAACACATTGTTTGTATATTTAGATTATAAAGAGTAAGAGGGGGGGGGGGGGGGGGGGGGTCGTGTTAGAGAGAAGAAGGTGTAAGAGTGGGAAAGGATAGAGTGGGAAAGTGTTAGAGGGAGGAGGTGTTAGAGGAGGAATGAAATAGGGGGAACAAGGGTTAGAAAGAGACAATGTGTAAGAGGGGCAAAAATTTAGAGAGGGAAAGTGTTAGAGGGGGGAAGACTTTGAGACAAAATAGTGCATGCTTGAAGTGTGCTAGTCAAAGGTCAAGTACATTAGTTGGCTAATGTGTTATAGGTATCACCGACCGTGAGGATCATTGAGCAAAGTACATTGCCTATGAAACTTTTAAGTGCTAGATTCAAGTGTGCAAAGGTTTCTTAGCTACAAGCTAGTAGATAAGAGAGAGAGAGTCAACTGTGCGCAGGTTTCTAAGCTACGAATAAGTAGATAAGAGAGAGAGGGCGCCTGTTTGACGTGCGTTACCTTCCACACCTGCAAGCAAAACATAAACAATGAATGTTTATGGTTGTGAAAACCAGTGATCAAAGGAAAAAGGATTGAGACAAGATTGTGCTTGTTTGAAGTACGCTAGTCAAAGGGCAGTAAATTCGTAGGCCGCATTGTTATGATCAAAAGCAACTCCAACAACAACAAGAACAACAACATTCGTGAGTGTTATGTATGCAAGGGATGAGAATTTTTTTCGCAGCAGCAGCAGCAAGATCAATACATTGATTTTAAACAAGAGTATTGAGACTTGCAGATTTAGTTTGACATATTATAGGGGAAGCATGATACAATTAACAGGGTAGTGTCATCAGAGAGAGCGCTCTCTTTTTTCGGATACCAATCGACAGTCGCAAAGTGCTTGTCGTTCGTGTAATACGTTGATGCGGACGAATTTTTTTTCCAAAAACAAAAGCTTATGGGCCATCGCAAACTATTAAAAATAATGCTTTAAGTCAACAATAATAATTATAATAATAATTGTTTTTAGTTATAAAATATATATAAGTTATGTTATTAAAAATTATTACGTTTGTTTAATCATTTGCGTTTTATACAAACTCTTAATTTTCTTATTACAACGCAACATAATTTCGTCGACCGCATACAAACAAAACACTTTTTATACCTAACTCACTCGCACTTACAAAACAATTCCCTAACAGAGGCAAGAGAGTAAAATCAAGAGAGCAACGTGGTGTCTCTGTCGCACTTACACTTTCATATACATTGGTATCTGGCTCTATCGTATGACACTACCCTGTTAATTGTATCATGGGGGGAAGTTGTAAGAGGAGGAAAGTGTTAGAGGGAGAAAGAGAGAGTAAGTGTTAGTGAGATTAAGTGCTAGAGGGGGAAAGTGTTATAGGAAAAGTGATCCTGGTTTTATATTATATTAAAACACGCTCCCTTATGCGATTCTATACACGAGCGTCTATGAAATGCAGGTGGTATGCTAATTGATTGTCCCTCCTTCTAACGCACACCCAACTTGTTCGCTACTTACGTTTCTAACCTTTATTTGCATACATCTGTTTTGATTATTGCACTGATTTCTGTTACTTTTATAGAGCTAATTAGTATAACTTTTTAATAAACCAATGAACATTTTTTAAATTGGTTTACTTTGTTAATAAACTATCAATTTATGTTTTTTCTTATGGGTATGTTTTAATTTTCTTTAATATTTTATTGTTTTTTTTTTTTTTTTTTTTGGTTTTTGCAGTATGTTAAATTTGAGATTTATATTAAGCTTGTTCCGTTGAGGGATTTAACAAACACAAACACCGAACATTAAGATTAATGACATATAGTTATAGCCGGTAGAACACACAAGTCATACTCCATGATTTTGTTTCGGCTTTATAAAAAGATTTTTTTAAGTCAATATTATAAGCCTTAGTTCTAGTACTCACTATATACATATCTTAAAATGATTTAATGTATGTCATTATTTTGAAAGCATAAATAAGTTCGTGTAGATGGTATAATAATTCATGTTTTAACAAAATAATTTTGATCTTAATATTTATACTTCATCGTTTATTGAGATTATTATTATTTTTTTTTTTTTAAATCCCCATATATTGGATTCCATTCTATCTCAGTAATAATTTATTTTGATTATGCATTCTTTAAATTTTTTAAGGTAATCTTTTAGGCTTATCAAATAATCTTTTCCTTAACTTTCCCTCTGCTCGCTATAAAATTTTCATCAAATGACGCTTTTCATATTTTAGATATCCGTCAAACTATTTCTTATACTCAACTAAAATTATTTCATCAAACTCACATATCAAGTCAATTTCTAAAATAAAGAAAATGAAAACAGTAAGATGTTCTTAGCACCTTGATTTTTTTTTTTATAAACGGGTTTTACTATAATCTTTCCCAGAATGCTACTTACGATAAAAAATGAATATTGAATGTGTTTTGTACTCATTTACTGACTTCACAAATTCTTCTATTGATGTTGTCTGATACCCTATCTTAATTTGTGTTATATTTATCGTTTCTTCAACTTAGTATTCTACAGATTTTTAAACATTTTATGTTATGTAGTAAGCTATTTTGATTAGGCTTTACGCTTAAAACGAGATAGACTGTATTATTGTCCTTAACAAGTTCTCTTAATTTTACAAGGAAATCGATCGGACATTGATTTCTCAATTTATAATTGATTGCTTTTATATATTTTAACTGTCAACCTATATACCTTTCTACTTTTTTAGTGATTATGTTAGATTTTTATACTCGATACTGAAGGTAAAGAGTATATTGGGTTTGTGCAATGTCCGTCATGGTGTCTGTCCGTCTGTCCGTCTGTCCGTCCGTATGTGTGCAAGTTTTTTCCACACCATTCAAGCTAGAGACTTGAAACTTTCCAATTCTCTTTATCTATGGGATAGTAAATTAAAGTGTCAAGATTGGGGTTCTACGATAACTGGGGGGCTGGCAAATCGATAAATTCGATAACTCAAAAACGATAAATCCGCATATTTCACACACCCTTACAGCTAGAACTACCAAATCAATCAATTCAAATTTGTATTTAATTTAAGTAAATATTTTGTGTACCCGTATAACAGCCTACTTTTATTTTTAAATGAAATATAATCACAGCTATTTTGTTCTATCAGTTTTATAGATTAACTGCCTTCCATTTTTAACAGCTTACTGCCACCCTGTTTTTGTCAATTACAAGGCGATTGAATATAAATTGTAGGAAACATATGATATATTATTAAAGTAAGTATAGAAGTGGAGCGCAAAAAAAAAAAACATAAAAGAAAATACAATATGAGATACAAAATAAAAAAATAAACAAAATAATAATTAACAACTTATAATGTAGAAGAATTTCTGTAAGACAGTTCCATCTTTTCACTAATTGTTTTAACTGTATAACCTACCAAGCTCAGGCAAGCAAATTGTTCTTAAAAGCGTCAAATAGTAAACTCTTTGAAACGAAGAGATCTGATGCTCCTTAAAAGTGACAGTTGTAACACTCATGTGTTTAAGGCAGCGATTAGATTCTGAGCAAAATTTAATCTCAATACCTAAAAGCTGATAAAATATAGATACAGACATATAGATCTACGAAGCCTACGGTGTTGATCTAAATACTTATCAAGAATAAAGATACTATCTGGGATCAATGATGCTTTCGTTTATGCAGTACAGAAAAAAATACTATGTCTCGGTTCAAAAATTGAGAGGCAAAACCCTAAAGTTTAAAGGCAATATATAAAGTCAAAAAACATAAAGAATAAAATTAAAAATTAAATAACAAATAATAAAAACCAAGTAAAAATATTACTAGAATGGAATGACGTTCTACTTTTAAATCTTACTCCCTGTCGTATTTTAAACCAAGGAAAATAGACCAAGAAAATAGATTGTGGACCTAAACAAAAACAACTTTATCTCGCTCTTTCAATGTATGAATTATAACCCACAAGCCTAGCAAAAACTACTTACCATGAAGTCTAAACGGTCTTAAGACCATGAATCCTAAGCTAGTGAAAATTATTGTAAATGACTTGTTTGCGCTCTTTTTATTAGTTTAACATACACACAACTGGTGCTCTACCAACAAAAAAAGAAAAAGAAGAATAAATCTTACCATACAATTACCAAATCAAATCTTATTATTTGGAGCCTCCTCCACAAACAGTATAAGTATAATAAAATCAGACCCTAATCTAAAATCAAAAAACAGGATCAAGAGCTAGGGTGTATAAAACAACTAATAGCAATGAAGAAAAAAACAGAAAATACCAATTAAGTAAGTATAAATCAATCCTGTGATAGTTAAAGTACATTATTTTAACCCTCATCCTGTATTTTGGGAAAATTTTGCCCAAACGCGTTTTTAGCTGTACGTATCTGACGTAGTAGTAGTAGGGAACTGCCGGTTCTACGCCAAAGGGATGCCGACAATTATGACCCCATTAAATTTTATGACCCTTTATCGCCCCCTTGTTTTTTGACCCTTTTATCGCCCCCTTGTTTTTTGACCCCTACAATATTATAATTTATGACCATTTTTTTCCCCATGATCGTGTCCCTCCTTTGATAAGACTAGGGTGGAGAACAAAGGATTAACATTCCTAGGCCACCACTTTACCAGCAGCATCTGTGAGAAGCAGTGATCAGAGGAACAGATTTGGCTATTAACCTAACTAGTGTTAGAGTCAATTGTGCGCCTCTTTGACGTGCGTGGCATTGTAACCTGTTTATGGTCATGAGGTGCAGTGTGCACAGGAAGAAAGGATAGATAAGAGAGAGTCAATTGTGCACCTCTTTGACGTGCGTGGCATTGTAAACCTGTTTATGGTCATGAGTAGTAGTGATCAAAGGATATAGAGTCGAGAGGGCGCGTCTTGACGTGCGTTGCATTGTAAACCTGTTTATGGTCATGAGGTGCAGTGTGCAAAGGAAGAAAAGATAGAGAATAGAGAAAAGCGAGCGCTTGTTCGATGTACGTTGCATTGTTATGGTCAACAGCAACAACAACTACAACCTTCATGTGGGGCTCTTTGAACAAGGGATGGAAATTTTCTTACGCAACAGCAGCAGCAGCAAGCGGCAGCATCAATACGTTGATTTTATGGCTGTGTGAATGAGAGGATTAGTTTTAACTATTTAACCAATTAGTGTTAGAGTCAAGTGTGCTCCTGTTTCAAGTACATTGCTCTGCACACGTACATTGTTATTGTCAACAGCAACAACAACAACCTTCGTGAGGGGTTATGTGTGCAAGGATGGGAATTTCCTTTCGCAGCAGCAGCAGCAGGAAGATCAACACATTGTTTGTATATTTAGATTATAAAGAGTAAGAGGGGGGGGGGGGGGGGGGGCGTGTTAGAGAGAGAAGGTGTAAGAGTGGGAAAGGATAGAGTGGGAAAGTGTTAGAGGGAGGAGGTGTTAGAGGAGGAATGAAATAGGGGGAACAAGGGTTAGAAAGAGACAATGTGTAAGAGGGGCAAAAATTTAGAGAGGGAAAGTGTTAGAGGGGGGAAGACTTTGAGACAAAATAGTGCATGCTTGAAGTGTGCTAGTCAAAGGTCAAGTACATTAGTTGGCTAATGTGTTATAGGTATCACCGACCGTGAGGATCATTGAGCAAAGTACATTGCCTATGAAACTTTTAAGTGCTAGATTCAAGTGTGCAAAGGTTTCTTAGCTACAAGCTAGTAGATAAGAGAGAGAGAGTCAACTGTGCGCAGGTTTCTAAGCTACGAATAAGTAGATAAGAGAGAGAGGGCGCCTGTTTGACGTGCGTTACCTTCCACACCTGCAAGCAAAACATAAACAATGAATGTTTATGGTTGTGAAAACCAGTGATCAAAGGAAAAAGGATTGAGACAAGATTGTGCTTGTTTGAAGTACGCTAGTCAAAGGGCAGTAAATTCGTAGGCCGCATTGTTATGATCAAAAGCAACTCCAACAACAACAAGAACAACAACATTCGTGAGTGTTATGTATGCAAGGGATGAGAATTTTTTTCGCAGCAGCAGCAGCAAGATCAATACATTGATTTTAAACAAGAGTATTGAGACTTGCAGATTTAGTTTGACATATTATAGGGGGAAGTTGTAGGAGGAGGAAAGTGTTAGAGGGAGAAAGAGAGAGTAAGTGTTAGTGAGATTAAGTGCTAGAGGGGGAAAGTGTTATAGGAAAAGTGATCCTGGTTTTATTATTATATTAAAACACGCTCCCTTATGCGATTCTATACACGAGCGTCTATGAAATGCAGGTGGTATGTTAATTGATTGTCCCTCCTTCTAACGCACACCCAACTTGTTCGCTACTTACGTTTCTAACCTTTATTTGCATATATCTGTTTTGATTATTGCACTGATTTCTGTTACTTTTATAGAGCTAATTAGTATAACTTTTTAATAAACCAATGAACATTTTTTAAATTGGTTTACTTTGTTAATAAACTATCAATTTATGTTTTTTCTTATGGGTATGTTTTAATTTTCTTTAATATTTTATTTTTTTTTTTTTTTTTTTTTTTTGGTTTTTGCAGTATGTTAAATTTGAGATTTATATTAAGCTTGTTCCGTTGAGGGATTTAACAAACACAAACACCGAACATTAAGATTAATGACATATAGTTATAGCCGGTAGAACACACAAGTCATACTCCATGATTTTGTTTCGGCTTTATAAAAAGATTTTTTTAAGTCAATATTATAAGCCTTAGTTCTAGTACTCACTATACACATATCTTAAAATGATTTAATGTATGTCATTATTTTGAAAGCATAAATAAGTTCGTGTAGATGGTATAATAATTCATGTTTTAACAAACTAATTTTGATCTTAATATTTATACTTCATCGTTTATTGAGATTATTATTATTATTTTTTTTTTAAATCCCCATATATTGGATTCCATTCTATCTCAGTAATAATTTATTTTGCTTATGCATTCTTTAAATTTTTTAAGGTAATCTTTTAGGCTTATCAAATAATCTTTTCTTTAACTTTCCCTCTGCTCGCTATAAAATTTTCATCAAATGACGCTTTTCATATTTTAGATATCCGTCAAACTATTTCTTATACTCAACTAAAATTATTTCATCAAACTCACATATCAAGTCAATTTCTAAAATAAAGAAAATGAAAACAGTAAGATGTTCTTAGCACCTTGATTTTTTTTTTTTATAAACGGGTTTTACTATAATCTTTCCCAGAATGCTACTTACGATAAAAAATGAATATTGAATGTGTTTTGTACTCATTTACTGACTTCACAAATTCTTCTATTGATGTTGTCTGATACCCTATCTTAATTTGTGTTATATTTATCGTTTCTTCAACTTAGTATTCTACAGATTTTTAAACATTTTATGTTATGTAGTAAGCTATTTTGATTAGGCTTTACGCTTAAAACGAGATAGACTGTATTATTGTCCTTAACAAGTTCTCTTAATTTTACAAGGAAATCGATCGGACATTGATTTCTCAATTTATAATTGATTGCTTTTATATATTTTAACTGTCAACCTATATACCTTTCTACTTTTTTAGTGATTATGTTAGATTTTTATACTCGATACTGAAGGTAAAGAGTATATTGGGTTTGTGCAATGTCCGTCATGGTGTCTGTCCGTCTGTCCGTCCGTATGTGTGCAAGTTTTTTCCACACCATTCAAGCTAGGGACTTGAAACTTTCCAATTCTCTTTATCTATGGGATAGTAAATTAAAGTGTCAAGATTGGGGTTCTACGATAACTGGGGGGCTGGCAAATCGATAAATTCGATAACTCAAAAACGATAAATCCGCATATTTCACACAGCTAGAACTACCAAATTTGGTATGAAGATAGCTACTAGCAACCCCAAAAATCAAAAATTTTGGAGCCATGCCCCCTTATTCCGCCCCCAGCCCCCTCGCATTTTAAAGACAAAAAAGCCTATATCTCCCACAATTTTTGAGCTAGAGCCACCAAATTTGGTGCCAAGATAGGTGATGATGACCCCACAAAAACTGCATTAAAAGTTTGGATGCCACGCCCACCAATACCGCCCTAGCCCTCCCCAGGTGCCCCAACGCTTCGTCAAAAACGAGAATGTGTGTATCTTCCAGATTTGTGGAGCTAGAGCCACCAAATTTGGTAAGAAGATAGCTGGTAATAAACCCCAAAAAACCGCATCAAAGTTTTGGAGTCACGCCCACCCATTCCGCCCCCAGCCCCCCCGCATTTTAAAATCAGAAAAGCCTATATCTCCCACAGTTTTTGAGCTAGAGCCACCAAATTTGCTGCCAAGATAGGTGATGATGACCCCCCACGCCCACCAATACCACCCTAGCTGCTTCCAGCTTCCCCAACGCTTCGTCAAAAACGAGAATGCGCGTATCTTCCAGAGTTGTGGAGCTAGAGCCACCAAATTTGAGAGGAAGATAGCTTGCAACGACCCCCAAAAAACTGCATCAAAGTTTTGGAGCCACGTGCACCCCTTCCACCCCCTTTCCCACCTTTTACAAACTTTGAGCTATAGTCACCAAATTTTGTATGATGGTAGCAATTGACATTCCAAATAGATCTGCAGCAAAAATTTGGATGCCACGCCCACCCATACCGCCCCCAGCCCCCCTTGCAACAGCTCTTACAAACTTTGAGCTAGAGTCACCAAATTGCGAAGGAAGATAGTTGGTGGCATCCCCATCTGCATTGGAGAATCTTTAAGGCAGCTTACACCCCTGCCCCACCCGTACCCCTTTGCAATCAGGCCTCTTTTTACCTGTTTTAATACTGGTATCGAGTATGCCGCAGTCGGTTGCGTCCGACTGCAACGTTTCCACTTGTTATATTTCCAAACTCATTGCTTAAACTAAGGAAATTTCGTACTAATTTCTTATAATTGATGGATGATAATATTTTATTTCATTATTCTCCCCATTTTTGTTGCATTTAATAAGGAAGTGCATTGAAATAGCTTTACAGTTCTAGATATGAGTCTTACACTGTTTCAAAAAGTATGAATACGTTAAGTGTTTTAATTTAATGGTTAAGTATCTACTTCTAATGGTCCTTAACTGTGATAGTTGCAGTTTTGTTACATCTCACTTCCTTTTTTTTTTCCTGTTTTTATTTTTATTTATTTATTATTATTTTTTTTTTTTTTTTTTTGTAGGTGCTTTAATAATTTTAATGAGAACAAAATCTTTTTGGTCCTAGATGCCATGTTATTAGGTCTGATTTATTCATTTAATTATTATAATTATTTCTTAAGGAGACTTATTTTCTTTAGTGCTAAAAACTTATTGTCGCTAAAGGATTTATTTTTCTTGATCTGAGTTTTTTATTTAATTCATTAAACCATTGTATTGTGTTTTATTCTTCTTGAACCTTTGCATTAATCTTGAATTTGGATGGCAAAATACGGTTGTGATGTACTAAAGCTCGAGATGACTTGAGAGTCGGTATTTTGCAAAACGGGCGGTAGAGTACTTAAAATTTTTAATTGTAGTGTGTTTTTAAAATAATGTACTTTAACTATCACTGGATTGGTTTATACCCACTAAAAATTGGTAATTTCGGTTTTTTCTTCCTATGTATTAGTCGTTTTATACTCCCTAGCTCTTGATCCTGTTTATTGATTTTAGATTAGGGTCTGATTTTATTGTATACTGTTTGTTGAGGAGGCTCCATATAATAAGATTTGATTTAGTAATTGTATAGTAAGATTTATTCTTCTTTTTTGTGGTTGTATTTTTATACCCTTAACCCATAAAATGGGTAAATAAGGGTATAATGGTTTTGTGCAAAAGTATGTAACAGGCAGAAGGAAGCATCTCCGACCCTATAAAGTATATATATTCTTGAGCAGCATCAACAGCCGAGACGATATAGCCATGTCCGTCTGTCCGTCTGTCTGTCCGTCTGTATGAACGCGTGGATCTCAGAGACTACAAGAGCTAGAGACTTCTGATTTTGTATTTAAGTTCTCCTATACCATGAGCAGAACAAGTTTGCTTCAAATTATCGATAACTATTCTGGTTTCCGATGTACACATAATATCGATAACAATAAAATATCGAATTTGGAAAATCTAAAAATGAGGGTTGAAGTAATGAATAATGATAGAACTTTTCTGAAAATTTCGTCCAAATCGGTTGAGAATCACCGGAGATATTGAACTTACATTCTCATTCGCTTTGCATCGCAACGGACGTGTTTTTTTATGCGCTTCGTTTTTTTACTATTGTGCGTTTTATTTCTGCTATTAATTTCGCGTCTTTGTGTAAACTAATAGTTTTGTGACTTTGTGTTTTGCCGGTTTGCCTAAACCCAAAGTGGACAGTAAATTAACAATTTATTTTGCATTTGTTTTAAAGTGATTCCAAACACAACAACAAACTGCAGTCCAGCATACTGAAAAATTTGCTCAACTTGCTGCCGCCTGCTTTTGTTTTGTTTTTGTGTTTTTACGCTCACTCTCTCTCTCTCTTTTTTTCAAGCGCTTCGCTCCCAGTGCATTAAACCGTTTCTTGATCGTTTACCCTAACGCGCTCTTTTGTGTTGGTGTTGGTCGCGGTCAAACTCTTCTCCGTTGCTTGTTGCTTTCGGTGGTCGCGCTCGCGCCGTTTTTGTTTGTGACGCTGTGAAGTAAGTTTTGTTTGTAGCTTTACTATTTGCACTTTAGGGTGGACCTGTGTTTTAATCATAACAATTTTTTGCAGCGATATTTTTTTATATTTTTTATTTTTTATTTTTTATTTGTACTTTTCTTCCCTTTTAATAAATTAAATAAAAATGTCTGTCTGCTGCTATGCGAATTGTCAAGTCCGCGCAAACTCAAAAATGGGTTTTGTCTGCTGCTGGATGTGCACAAATGTTGCTCATGAGCAATGTGCCGGCATTACTGGCCGTGTCTCAGACCTCATGAAGGATACTAATTTAGAGTGGCCGTGTTGGTCATGTTTGGAGAAAAAAAAGACATTGCAAGCTTTATAAATACTCAACTTGGCTTAGAGGGCATTTTCTGCCAGTTGAATAAACTGTGTGAAAAGTTCTCATCGGTTCAAAGAAACCTTAACGAGAAAAATCTCGTAATGGATTCTCCAAAGCGTAAAAAGGCCAACGTTGGGCAGTTATCGGGCTCTGTGATGTCGGAAAATACTCCAAACGCTCCGATACCGCAGGGTAAAGTAAATAAAGTAAATAAAAATCTTCATGTCCCTCCAACTAAAATTATCGAGAACTTAGATGATATACCAATAACTCCCATGGATATTGTGTTATCTGATCCCGATCCTTCGGTTTCTTTGGTGGTTAGTAGTGTTGATGTTAATCAACAAAAAAACTCTATCAAACTTAAAGAGCCAAATATTCAGTTATCCGAGACTGAGTCTTCCAAACCAGCCTCAGTGGAGGATATAATTAAAAAATTTGTTGCTGTCCCACCTAAAAAACAAATATTTGATTCAAGGCTTCCCCCTGACTTAACATCAGATGATGTCAAGGTCTATATCAAGGCCAAATAGAATGCCAATTTCACGGTGGAGAAATTCAAATTTGCTTATGATCGGAACATTTCGTCTTTTAAAATCAGTGTTCCGAATCAACATTTTTGCACTATATGCTGCAAAGAATTTTGGCCAGAACACATAATTGTGAAAGAGTATACTGCAAGGAAAAAAAATCGGCCCCCGATTGTATCTACCCTTCCGGTGGTTGGTTCTAAGGTAACTCTCCCAATAACTGATAGTTCAAAAAACTAACATCCTCCTTCTTACTTGGCTATCAGAATGTAAGAGGTCTTTGTAGTAAACTCACTAGTTTATACCTTAATAGTCTTTCTTTCCCTTTCCATGTCATTGCCTTTACTGAAACGTGGTTAAGGCAAGACATTCTCAATTCTGAAATTCTATGTAGTACATATTCTATTTACAGAAAGGACCGTACTCTTCGGCGTGGTGGTGGAGTGCTTATTGCTGTGAATGTAGACTTTCCCTCTGAAACAGTCGTATTAGATAGTTCTTTTGATATAGAGTTTATTGCTGTAAAGCTAAACATTTGCGGTATTTACATTTTAATCACTTGTTCGTATATACCTCCTTCTTCTGATCTCTCTATCTATGAGACACATCTATCTGCTATTCATTCTGTCTCTGCCTTGCTTTCTGATCGCGATTTTCTTGTAGTTCTTGGTGATTTCAACATTGCTGAGGCTACTGTGATTTCTTGTCCTGACTCTGGTGCCCTGACTCCCACGGCCCCGAATGAATTTTTAATCGACCTACTTGGGATGTCATTGAGTCAAATTAATGCTATCCCAAATTCTCTCAATAAAATGCTTGATCTGATTTTTGTTTTGGATTCATCATCTTCATCCGTTTCCCGTTCCCAGCCTATATCTTATCCCGAAGACTTATACCATCCTACGTTGGAGCTGTTGATTAATTTACCTTCCCGAACGCGTTGCAATTTCAGGATGCCTTTGAGTCGAGTTCGTCATTTTCGGAAAACTGATTTTGAGGGACTCGCTCTGCTTCTATCCCAAACTGACTGGTCTCCCCTCTACGAGTCTGACGACTTGGACGTGGCAATCAGTATTTTTTATAATACCTTATATTCTTTATTTGATTTATGTGTCCCGGTTGGTGAGCTAAACAGGTCTAACAAACCTGTGTGGTTTACCCGAGAGTTGACAATTCTCAAAAATCGAAAATCTAAACTCTACAAGAGATTTAGAAAAAACGGCTCATCGGTAGCCTATTCTGCATACTTGATTGCTCGTGCCAGTTTTGATATCTTAAATAACCTATGTTATAAGAATTACCTGACTCGGTGTAGATTACAGTTTCAGCAGGATCCAAAGCGATTTTTTGATTTTGTTAATGCGAAGCGTAGGTCATCGACACTCCCAACGGAAGTATTCTTTGAGGAAACGAAGGCCAATTCTGATCAGGAGATTGCAAATATATTTGCCCAATTTTTTCAAACGACTTATAGCTCATGTCAATCTCAAGTCGGTTTGCCTTACCCTTATCGGGTTAATGGCTCGAATCGCATCTTTGGACTGAAAATCACTGAAAACTCACTTTTAAATAATCTTCATGTTTTGAAACCTATATTTTCCCCAGGACCTGACGGAGTGCCAAGCTGTGTGCTTAGACACTGCGCTCATGGTCTTTTAAAGCCGTTGCTTAAAGTGTTTAACTTGTCCCTGGAGTTAGGCTCCTTTCCAAAAATTTGGAAAGAGTCATTTATTATTCCTCTCCATAAAAAAGGAAACAAATCTAATGTTCAAAATTATAGGGGTATTTCCAAGTTGTCTGCTATTCCTAAGATTTTTGAAAAATTAATAACCTCCCATCTTCAACACCTTTGTAAATCTATTATTTCACCGTGCCAGCACGGATTTATGAAACAAAGATCTACTACCACTAACTTGTTAGAATTTACTTCGTTTGTTATCAAGGGTTTTCAGGACAAATTGCAGACTGATGTTATTTATACTGATTTTAGTAAGGCTTTCGACTCTGTAGATCATCATCTCCTAATACATAAACTAGAACTCTTGGGCTTTTCAAATATTCTAGTTCTTTGGATTAAAGACTACCTAACTCTTAGAACTCAGAGGGTTTTATTCAAAGGGTCCGTTTCCAAGACGGTTCAGGTCACTTCAGGCGTTCCTCAGGGTAGTCATCTTGGTCCTTTATTATTTATTTTGTTTATAAACGATCTTCCATCGGTTATAAAGTTCTCTCGGGTTTTGATGTACGCTGATGATGTAAAGTTATGCACGTCAGCTGCAACTCCCCTAGCTGCTCAACAGCTTCAAAGAGATTTAGACAACTTTCAAATGTGGTGTAAAGTAAATTTTTTAAATCTTAATTACAGTAAATGTAAAGTAATGTCATTTTTTAGATGTTTGCCCTTTTTTAATATTTATTTTATTGACAACAAACCACTAGATAGAATTGAATGGGTTGACGATTTGGGCATCGTTATGGACCCAAAGCTTAAGTTTGACAAGCATATTTCTTCAATTTCCAATCGAGCATCTGGTGTCTTGGGGTTCATTAAGCGCTGGTCGAATGAGTTTAACGATCCCTACTTAACAAAAACTCTGTATACTTCTCTTGTACGACCGATTCTGGAATATGGATCTTGTATATGGTTTCCGAAATACGAAATTCATCAGAATAAAATAGAATCGGTACAAAAACAATTTCTGCTCTTCGCACTTAGAGGTCTTAACTGGGACACTAACAATAATTTGCCGTCTTATCGTTGTAGACTTTTACTAATAGATCTTCCTTCTCTGAGTGATCGTAGAATAATGCTTTCATTTTCCTTTTTTCACAAATTAATTAATGGTGAAATTGATTCTTCTGAATTAATTAACCAAATTAACTTTGCTGTTCCTATTAGAAATACTAGAAATTTTGTACCTATAGCTCTTCAAACTTGTAATTCTAATTATGCTCTTCATAACCCTTTTCGTATTCTGTGTTCTATTTATAACGATCTTTCCCACTTAATACACAGTGCCACTCCTACTTGCTCTTTTAAAAAGTTAGTTTTGTGTCATTTGTCTACATGTTCGCGATCATCGTACCCGCACGATAAGCGGAGCGCCCCTCGGTCGGATGGGCGGGAGGTGGGTCGCTTTGTGCGTGGGTCCGCGCGTTAACAAGCCGGTGCTTGGTATCGTTGGGCCACTTGACTGTACTGTTCGTTAGTACATCTACGTCCAATATATTAAAAAAAATATTAATCAATGGAAGCTAAGCCAGTATACCAAAGTCTTATATAAATTAAATATATTTATTGCAACTGGGTTCAGGGTATCTTCTAGTCGGGCTCTCCCGACTAGAGCCTTCTTACTTGTTATTTTTAATGTTATTCCTTTATGTTATTTGACTTTATATATTGCCTTTAAATTTAAGGGTTTTGCTTCTAAATTTTTGAACCGACACATAGTATTTTTTTCTGTGCTGCATAAACGAAAGCATGCTTGATCCCAGATATGTTTATTCTTAATCAATATTCAGATCAACACCGTAGGCTTCCTAGATCTATATGTCTGTATCTATATTTTATCAGCTTTTAGGTATTGAGATTAAATTTTGCTCAGAATCTTATCGCTGACTTAAACACATGAGTGTTACAACTTTCACACTTAAGGAACATCAGATCTTTTCGTTTCAAAGAGTCTACTATTTGACGCTTTTAAGAACAATTTGCTTGCCTGAGCTTGGTAGGTTATAGAGTTAAAACTTTCAGTAAAAAGACGGAACTGTCTTATAGAATTTCTTCAACATTATTAGTTGGTTCTTTCCCTATCGCTTTTTATCACGCACTTTGAGATTATAACATTACTTAATGGAAAGTGCTGCATGTTCCCGATTGAGTGCTGATTATTGTTGTTAATTATTATTTTTGTTTATTTATTTCTTTTGCGTTACATATAGTATTTTTCCCTTATGTTTCTTTTTTTTTTGCGCTCCACTTCTATACTTACTTTAATAACTTATCATATGTTTCCTACAATTTATATTCAATCGCCCTTTAATTGACAAAAACTGGGCTGTTAAAAACGGAAGGCAATTAATCTATAATACTGATGGAACGGAATAGTTGTGATTATTTCTCATTTAAAAATAATAGTAGGCTGTTATACGGGTACACAAAATATTTACTTATATTAAATTAAAATTTGAATGGATTTTTATTAAACCGGTTTTTTTTTTCGAAAATGTAGTTTTTTAAAGAACATATTAAGCTCATATCATACATATTTAGATTTTCACATTTAGGTAACATCAGTTCAACTCCCTCAACATCCGATAGTGAGCTGTCGTTTACAGACGGTAAAGTAAACGGGGATGCCGCTATATCGTTTCCCATAATCACAATTTAGCTGCCCGACGTTGAAAATTAGTTCGCTTACGTACTGTACTGTCACTGTTTACAGCAGCCTGGCATTCTAAAAAGACTTAATCGCTCACCATCATCACTTTTTATTATTATTTTTTCAACCAAGTAAATGAGTACCTGTTTTTTCAATTTTCTCTTTCTAGAAAATGTCTTTAGGTTCGGTAGCCTCACAATCATTCAATATGTATGTTATATGGATTTTATATTGTATTTCTATTATTGCAAATTTTAAGTTTTCCGGTTTGGTGAGTAGCCCTTCTCATTTAAGAATTATGTTTGCTTATACACACAAATTAACAAAACATTAAGTTTTGGTTAATAAAGAACTTGTGCTTTATTATTGAGCTGTTTTAGAACTTATTACAAATTGACTTATAATTTACCACTTAACCTACGCTCTGCCAGCGTCTCTGCTTATGCTGCCACTGCCGTCAATACCGCTGTCGTTGTTGGTCCCACGGTCGCTGGCCTGTAGAGTGCACAGTCAGCGCACGTGGCTTCTCCTCTGTGCCCTCTGCCGTTCGCACCAGTAGAACGTTGCAGCATGAGGGTGTCCGGTTGCATCCGCCTGTCCCACGGTGAGCCGCTGCTGATGGTTGGTCAGCGCTCGTGGCTTCTTGCGCAACCTGTGTCTGCGCGTGATATGGTGACTGCTTGTGTTGTTGTTGTTGAGTCTCATCAGCCAAATTGTTGTTGTGTCTTGGCTGTCTGCATACTTGTCGAGACGTTGACATGCAGGGCGTTAACTCTTCCCCCTTTAAGTGCGAGCGTCCTCGACTGTTTCGAGCTGTTTATACTATTGGTCGTAACCGCAACTGTGCACCCGAAGTAAACCTGGCAGAACGGGTTGTATTGCAGCTTACAGAGGGACTCAACGGAAGAAACGTTACTACCGACAATTTCTTCACATCCCAGGCTCTTGCGGTAAAATTGAAGCAGAGACAAATGACAACCGTTGGAACTATTCGTAAAAACAGAAAGGAGCTGCCACCTCTGGTACTGGACATGAAGAAAAAATCACTGTACCATTCTCAATTTGTGTTCGATCACGTGCTGAACTCGACAGTGGTTTCGTACGTAACGAAGTGACGTCGTTTCGTTACGTTGCTCAGCACAATGCATCTATCTTCACAAATAGAAGAGAGAGACGTTAAAAAAAGCCGGAAATTATAAATTTTTATAATAGAACGAAATGCGGCGTCGACATTATGGATGAGATGGTAGGCACTTATCGCTGCAAACGAAAAGTAAACAGATGGCCTGTCGCAGTATTTTGCAATATGCTAGATATATCTGCGTTGAATGCGTTCATTTTATTCCCGGAGTTGAACCCAAACTAGAATTTGGTCAAAAAAATCATCCGTCGCCGCCTTTTTTTGATTGAACTCGGGTACTCCCTAGTCACGCTGCATATCGACCAACGGGAACGAGCACCACGAGGCGAGAGAGCGTTGTCGGTAGTCCGTGGGATTCAGGACGGCGAGCCGCTAGTCCATACCGAAGCTGATGCATCTGCGAACAAGTGCTTGATGCACCACACGACATCCACTCTGCCGAATGCGATAGGTGCATGAAAAAAGTTTGCGCGCAGCATCGGTTCATAGATATATTTGTTTTTATTATTTAATTTTGTTATTTAAATAAATATTTTCAATTCCAAAAATATTTTCCTTATTTTTTTTGATTGTGTCAAATTGACACACCAGCGACTGATTTGTTATTTTTTCTTAGGGACAGATGAGTGTTAAGATATCATCTAGGGCTCTTTGGAATTCGTATTTTCCGCCATTGACTGCAAATGCTGTCTTCTCTATGTCTGTTTCTTTTAGAGGGATTTGATGAAAACCGCTTTTTAGGTCGAGGACCGTGAAAAATTTATTGTCCCCTAACTGGGCTATGATGTCTCCTAGTTCGGGCATAGGGTAGCAATTGGATATCGTTACTAAATTTAGTTTTCTGTAATCGATTACTAGTCTGTATTTCTTTTTTCCTGAGGCATCGGCTTTTTTTTTGGTACTACCCATACTGGTGCATTGTATGGCGATCTAGAAGGTCGGATTATTCCGTCATCTATCATTTCTGAAATTTGTTGTTCTACTTCTTGTTTGAGTGCGGTAGGTTGTGGATAATGTTGGCTATAGACTGGAGTATCTGAAGAGGTTCGGATTTCACCTACTACATTTGTAGTGCAAGTTAATTTCTGCTCTGGGTCTAAATGGGTTTAAATGCATGCGTTAGGGTGTCTATTGTTTTTTCTGACTATCGGACATGTGATCGGTTCATACTTTGATATTGTTTATTGCCTGTGCAGGCAGCTGTTTGATTCGGATTTGGCTTTTGCCGTTTATTACGAGGATGTCGTTCCTAACATCAATTATTACATTGAGTTGTTTCATCGTATCATTACCCAGGATATCATGGAACGTTTTGAGAGTGGGTAGTAAGAAAAATCGAATTGGAGTGTCGTAGAGACTGAATAAGTTTAGTAGAACGTGATGAGTAATTGCTATTTTTCCGCCGATCGAATTAGCGTAGAGGGCTTCTTTATTTATTTTGGGGTTTGCTACGAGTGAAGGTTGTATATAATTTTGGTTGGATCCAGTGTCAATGAGAAAATCAAGTACTTTGCCGTCCCTCGTTTTACATTGGAAGTAGGAAAACGAGGAACGATTCAAGCTAAAAAATTTAGTTCGGACATGTCGACTGTTTCGACAGGGGTATCGTCGCTTGCTAAGGTTTCGTATTCGTATGGGAATTTGCGAGTGTCTTGTTCTTCAGTTGGAGCATAATAATTTTGTTCGTCTACGTAGCGTGCATAGGCGTCAGCGTAGCCGCTAGCGTATGAATCGACATAAGTGCTGGCTTCGCCGACAACTTGATCGTCCGCGACCAGCCCTAATGTTTCTTCAGTATTTATGTGGAATTGTCTTTGGAATTTGTTTAGCATTTGATCTGCCCTTGAAGAGAGTGGTATTTTTCCAGCGAACTGGTTGTTGTCCGGTCTGTTCATGTAGTTGATGTTTTTTGTCCTGATAGACGAATCAATCTCCATCGGTTGTGGAGGTGGTTGTGGTTTAGGGGCTGATGACCTTGGTGGTACATTAAAGAATTGTTGTGGCTGTTGGTACATTTGTCTTGGGGCGAAACTGGGTGGTTGTGAATGAAAAGTGGGTTTTGGTGGATAATATAGATTTGGATTGAAATTGTTTCTAGATACAGCTTGAGGGATGTTAGATCGGAATACGTGTTGATTATTAAATCTTTGAGGTTGTTGAATATTCCTTGGTGGTAGCAAAGGAGTTTTGTTAGGGCTTACGTTATTTCTGATGGATTGATTTTCGATTAGACGACACAGGTGAAGAGCGTGTTTCAGGTCAGTTGGTTCTTTGATGGCGAGCAATCGGTGTAAATCCTTATTGAGTCCTCTTATGAAAGTATCCAGGGCTTTGTCCCTGTAGATCTTTGTGAGAACTCTCAATGTTTCGGACGATGAATCATGGTTGTTTATTTGATTCAGGATTAAAGACAGATGATAGTAAACCGTCTGGTAAAATTCGTCGATGGATTTGCCGCGTTGGCTTAAGGTGTATAATTGGTATTCTAGCGTCTTAAGATCTCTGCGGTCTGCAAAATGATCCGTAAGACACTGCGCAATTGCTTTCCAATTCAGTGGGGTATTATATGCCTTAAGTACGGCGTCGGCTTCTCCCACTATCTTACTACGTACAACCAATAAGATCCCGTAATGTTTCGGGGTGCCTTGGTGTGCGGAGTAGACTTCAAACACTCTGTCTACGCTTTATCGCCTTGAGGTAAACTCGGTTTTGTTCCCCGAAAATTCTTTTAATATTCTTACAATGTCCGGAAGTTTGTCTAAGTCGCTAATCCTGCCCGCATATTCTGGTGCTATAGTCTGGTCGGTCAATATTTTAGAATCAGCATTTAATTGGAATAATTCCTTGCCTTTTTCTGTTAGTATCTTCCTAATATATTTTTTTTCTGTCGTTTCGATAGGTGTTGTTACCAAAGAACTACTGGACGTAGTTGGGGGGCTGTCGTTCTTGATATTATCGTCAGGCAATTTGGAAAATGCTTCGCCTAGCTGGGTAATAGCTTGCGAAAAGTTTGAATGTT
This sequence comes from Scaptomyza flava, assembly GCA_030179655.1. Classification (NCBI taxonomy): domain Eukaryota; kingdom Metazoa; phylum Arthropoda; class Insecta; order Diptera; family Drosophilidae; genus Scaptomyza; species Scaptomyza flava. The sequence goes on from JARNME010000076.1 coordinate 903,369, forward strand.
GTGGTGTGGGAGATGAAGTTTTGCTGTCGGTTTTCCAACATAAGCAAGAGAGAATTATGTAATTTTTTTTATGGTATGTTGCAAGAGTTATTTTATTTTCTTATTTTCAATTGGCGAGGGGATTTTTGTATTTTATACCCTTCACAGGGTATATTGACTTTGTCATGAATCTGTTACGCCTTTAAGGAATGATGAGAGACCCCATAAACTATATATCAAAATGATCAGGACGAGCTCAGGAATTGATTTCCGTCTGTCCGTCTGTCCGTCTGTCTGTCTGTCTGTTTCAACACGATTTCCGGCCAAACTGCTGAACCGATCTTGATGAAACTTTCACAGATTGCTTAGATCATATCGGGTTTGTTCACTATGAAATTTCATCCCGATCGGAGCATTCTACGATATAGCCACCATATAAATTTACCATATCAACACGATTTCTGGCCAAACTGCTGAACCGATCTTGATGAAACTTTCACAGATTGCTTAGATCATTTAGGGTTTGTTCACTATGAAATTTCATCCCGATCGGAGCATTCTACGATATAGCCACCATATAAATTTACCATATCAACACGATTTCCGGCCAAACTGCTGAACCGATCTTGATGAAACTTTCACAGATTGCTAAGATCATGTCGGGTTTGTTCACTATGAAATTTCATCCCGATCGGAGCATTCTACGATATAGCCACCATATAAATACAAAAATCTATTAAAAAACAAAATTGGACTAAAAACTAAAATACCAAAATTACTACACGGGGATTCGAACCCGCACCTACCGGATGAGAGTCTGGCATACTTACCACCAGACTATATAAGAGTTTAACAGAATAGCTGAATATCTATTTGTAAAATTAACATAGTTAATTCGATACACCGAATATTAATAATTTAATGCCTTATAGTCTTTCGAGATTTTCACGCAATAAAAAAATAAAAATACAAATTAATCCACGTGTGAAGGGTATCATAGTCTTGGCATAGCCAAAATTAACTATGCGGCACTATGTTTTATTCTATGTTTTTAAGTTCTTTTTTTTATGATTCGATTAGGGAAAATATTCCTAATATTTAGGTTTTTTTTTTCAAATTTTAGCTTGAACAATTTTTTTTTTTTTATATATTTATTTTTAGCCGGAGAAAAAATATTTTACTTAATTTACTTTACCTTAAATTGAATTGGCTGATCTTACCTTCCATCAGAGCTCACAAATTGATTTTCTGATCGGCGCGGATATCCTTCCGTCTGTCATCTTAAGCGGGTCTCATGCACATATTTGTGGCTCGCTCCTTGGGCGAGAAACCGTGTTTGGCTGGATTCTCACCGGCCCACTTTCAAAGATTGTACCGCGGTCAACGAAGGGATGAAACTGGACCAGCTTATTTCGACTCCATATGTGAGTCCAATTTTGTCAAACGACTACACGGACGGAGTGTGGCAGATATGTGGTGACCCTTCCATTCCGAAATCCGGATGACATCGTCCTAGGTCATTCAAGGTCTATTGCACAGGCCCAGTTCCTTAAAAACGAGAACCGTTTATCCAGAGACGCCGTTCTAAAAGAGCAATACAACTCCGTGCTCCAAGAATATCTCGATATGGGTCACATGAGAGAAAAATCACCCCAGGGCAACTCCGCCAAATACAATTACACGCTGTATTTACCATAAGCCTGATAGCACCAATGCCAAGGTGCGGATTGTTTTCAACGCCTCCTGTCCATCCTCAAATGGCAAAAGCCTGAATGACATCCTTCATCCAGGACCCATTCTTCAGTCCGATCTTACAATGCAGATCCTCAAGTGGCGATATTTTCGGTATGTCTTCAACGCTGACATCACGAAGATGAATCGTCAAATCCTACTGGACCCAGCGAAACCTCTTTCGGAAGGCCAAACGTTAGATTGGGGACTTTGAGCTCAACACCGTCACCTTCGGGGTAAACTGTGCCCTATTTCTGGCACTCAGGGTGCTTCAGCTTCTAGCGGAAGACGTACGCTTGCAGTATCCTCTCGCAAGCAAGGTCATTTCCGATTCCATGTACGTAGATGACATCCTCGCTGGGACAAGCTCGAAGACAGAGGCCGTTACGACCATCGCGGAACTGCGACATGCTATGGACAGCGCTGGATTTCCCCTAAGGAAATGGACTTCGAACGCTAAGGAAGTCCTTCAAGACATCCCCAAGGAGCATTTTTTATGCGAGGATTTTCTAGAGATCGAGGACTCCAGTACGGCAAAGACCCTGGGCATACGCTGGCAAGCGCGCAGCGACGAAGCAAAGTAACAACCCATCTCCTTACTGCCAAGACGAGGGTAGCTCCGGTGAAGTCCCTGTCAGTGCCCCGGTTAGAACAGTGCGGGGCAGTCCTACTAGCTGAGCTGTCCTCAGCCCTTCTCCATGAATTGCCAGCCAATAATTTTAAACTTTTCTACTGGACATATTCCACAATTGTGTTGTCCTGGTTGGATAAACCACCTTGCAAGTGGACAACTTTCGTTGCCAACCGAGTGGCCAAAATTGCTGAAATTAGCGACCCTTCCGACTGGTCGCATGTCCGATCGGAGCACAATCCGGCAGATCTTGCGAGTAGAGGAGTCCGAGCGCAAGATCTGGTAGACAATTCTCTGTGGTGGCATGGGCCGGAATGGCTTCAACTGCCTCAAACCCAGTGGCCTATCTCATCTGTTCCGATTCCAAATACAGCCTTAGAGCAGCGCACTATTAAATGCAATTTGGCAAAGCTGCCTCCAATGTCCGATTTTCTTAGTGATTTCTCAGAATTCCACAAAGCGCTTCGCGTCATCGCCTATCTCCGGCGGTTTATTGCGAGAGGCAAGAAGCTTGCCAATCCAATTAAAATCCAGTGAGTTGTCCGAAGCTCAAGAGCTGCTGATCCTTCTTGCGCAGCGTAGGGATTACGCGACCGAGGTCAAAAGTTTGGCTCAAAACCAGCAAATCCCTGTCTCAAGTCACATCCGTAATTTGAATGCGGTCCTCGACAGCAAGGGAATTCTAAGGGCCTGTGAGCGCGTGAGAGCGTCTCAGTCGTTACGCTATGATGAGCGCCACCCCATCATCATGTCCTGTTCGTCAACTTTCGCATGGTTGTTAGTTAGGTTCACCCATCGCATATCCTTGCATGGGAGAAACCAGCTAACAATGCGTCTCACCCGTTTTAAGTTCTGGATCCCGAAACTAAAGATTCTCCTGAAGTACATCATCAACTCCTGCAAAGTCTGTGTTATCTATCGGAAAAGGCTACAGACGCAGATGATGGGAGTTCTGCCAACGGAACGCTCCTCCTTCTCGAGACCTTTTACAGACACAGGCGTGGACTTTGCCGGACCCTTCGACGTGAAAAACTACACCGGTCGCGCGTGTTTGATCACAAAGGGGTACGTGTGTGTATTCGTGTGCTTTAGTACAAAAGCAATTCATCTGGAGGCGACTTCGGACCTTACGACCCAGAAATTTCTTGCGGCTTTCTCCCGATTTGTAGCGCGGCGTGGGTGTCCACAACAGATGCACTCGGATAATGGTAAAACGTTCGTCGGGGTGGAGAAAACTCTATCGCGCGACTTCCTGGAAGCAGTACAGACTGGCGTTATCTCAAAACACACCCACCAAAACCTGTCCTGGCACTTCAATTCACCAGGCGCTCCACATATGGGAGGCTGGGGTGAAGAGTTTCAAATCTTTGTTATACAAGACCACATCCACGGTCAAATACACGTTTGAAGAACTTTTGACTCTACTTGACAAGATTGAAGCGTGTCTCAACTCGAGGCCAATCTCTCCGATGTCCGAAGACCCTACGGACCTACTTGCACTAACTCCGGGCAATTTCCTGACATGTGGCCCCCTCATTTCAGTCTCCGAACCAGAAATAAACGAAACGGCCACTTCTATTCTGAATCGTTGGCAACGCTTGAAGGCTCTCCACCAACAATTCTGCTTAAGTTGGAACGATGAGTACCTTAAAGAGCTCCTTAAGCGAACTAAGTGGAAGTCACCTGTACGAAACTTGCGAATTGGTGATATGGTCGTAGTTAAAGAAGATAACCTGCCGAAAAACGAGTGGCGCCTTGGCCGAATAACCCTGACCATTCCTGGCAGTGACGACAAGGTTCGCGTGGTAGATGTGCTCACCACTCGTGGCACCATACGTAGGCCGATCGCAAAGCTTATCCTACTTCCAATGGAAGATAAAATTCCTGAGCCCTCAGAGTCCGAAGGCTCATTGAGCACGTGACTATTCATCCTTAAAAACACTTGTTCTGTGCGGTCCACGTACCTCCGTGTTAATTGTCAATCACCAATGAGTTCAAATATTTATATCCTCTTTCCTTTTCGGACTTTTCTTTGTGGAGAAATAATAATGCCCTCTCGCAAGCCCACGCAGCACAGCCGCCCCATCGGCACCCACTCATTCCGGTGCAGGATGTGTCGAGGAGTCCACGCCTTGCGGAAGTGCCAGCGCTTCTTGCGACTCACGGCTGAGAAGCGCCTCCGAGCCGTGCTCAATAATAAATACTACCCAAACTGCCAAGCTCATCAGCACTCCGGGCAATCCTGCCGCAGTGCGGGCAGGTGCAAAATCTGCCACCGGGACCACCACACGCTGCTGCATTTCAAGGAGGCCCAACGCAACGTCCGCCCGTCGAGAGAGCGGGGGCGTGCAACTGTACCCCGGGCAGCAGAAGCTTCTCGTTCGCGGTCTCCAACCGCTCATCATCGTCCCCCGCCGACACACCCTCATGGCATGCACACTTCGTTGATGTCTCTAATGCAACACAAGGTGGTGAGCTTGCTTCCGACGGCGGTGATAAAGCTCGACACCGGCGTCAAAGTTTTCGACGTCAAGGTCTTGGTTGACCCGTGCAGCCCCACTAGCCGCATCGTCACATATTTGGCAACGGCCTTCAAGCTTTCCGTCACCCATGTCGGTGCGGAAGGTGTCTGCACGGTGATTCTGAGATCAGGGGTGACCAACTTCTGCAAGGAAGTCATCCTCCGAGTCGACCCCACCTTCAGCTGCCGCACTCCGCTAAAGCCCATCACGATCGACACCATCATCGATCCTGGCCGACGATCGATGGTACCGTCCGTCGACTCTAGCCATAGCACTCGGGGCAGATGTGTATCCTCACATCATTTTCAACGGAGTGCTCCCGAGTGCCAATGGTCTGCCCATGGCCCAGAACTCGGTCTTTGGCTGGATTCTGTCCGGGACCTGCGGCCAGTAGCTCCATTGCAATTCATTGCAAGGGGGGGGCGGGAGGATGTTGATGCCAGAAAAAGTAACCGACTCAGAACCATGACGCATAACCAACATTTTACTTATATATTGAGATTTCAAATATCCCGTTGAAGTTTCTGTTAACACTAACAGAGCTTCAACAGTTGGTTCTGAGCGCGGTTTCTAGTCCTAATTTCTTACTTGAGAATCACAGACGTGTTTACGCTTAATCCTACCAGATTTACAATTACTACAACTAAATTTACAATTACTACAATTAACAAACAAAACTGGAAACAAAACTACATATTTCCAACACCACACACGCTGAATAAAATCATTACACATTACAACACCACCACTTGTGTCTTATCATTTTGAAGCCTCCGCTACAAAACATTGGTCCTTCGAGCCGGATATCCTTCTGCACTCGCCCCAGCTAGTTCCTTGGTGAAAAAAGATTAGTAATACACATTAATTTTATATTTTCAACTGTGTAAAAATTGTTCGTACATACCGGCATCCCCAGTCCGCCATATTGCAACATACATATATTTCCATATATATATATGTTGCATGCATGTAATTTCGGTCTGTCCAAAAAAAAAAAAAAAACTGTGAACAATTTTCCAAGTCCGCACAAATATCCTACATAGAGCAACATATGTTAAAACTCAAATATAGTTGAATTTATTTATTAGCATATGCCGGTACTTACTAGTGCCAATTCCATTGTTCCGTGCAAAGCAAAAATATATGTATGCCCAGCAAGAATTTTGAATGACAAACTAGTGTTTTTGCAGTCACCATATGATTAAAAGTAAACATTTATGAACTATTTTTTTGATGACAAATCACATTTTTGTCGGCATTTGTGACTGATATTGAGAGGTCGTATACTACCGCAGTTTTCACTAATTTTTGAATCGTTTTTCAAATCAAAAGCGAGTATTTTTCGAGTCGTATTTTTTGAAAGCTGGTCTAAAAAATTTGTTGTTTTTTGAGCCTTTATGCATCATTTTTATACTCGATACCGAAGGTAGGGACTTGAAACTTTCCAATTCACTTTATCTATGGGATAGTAAATTAAAGTGTCAAGATTGGGGTTCTACGATAACTAGGGGGCTGGCAAATCGATAAATTCGATAACTGAATACAACAGAGATAACAGAGCTTCAACAGTTGGTTCTGAGCGCGGTTTCTAGTCCTAATTTCTTACTTGAGAATCACAGTTGTGTTTACGCTTAATCCTACCAGATTTACAATTACTACAACTAAATTTACAATTACTACAATTAACAAACAAAGCTGGAAACAAAACTACAAATGTCCAACACCACACACGCTGAATAAAAGCAGTACACATTACAACACCACCACTTGTGTCTTATCATTTTGGAGCCTCGGCTACAAAACATAATCTTTTAGGCTTATTAAATAATATTTTCCTTAACTTTCCCTCTGCTCGCTATAAGATTTTCGTCAAACGAAACTTTTCATATTTAAGATATCCGTCAAACTATTTTTTATGCTCAACTAAAATTATTTCATCAAACTCACATATCAAGTCAATTTCTAAAATAAAGAAAATGAAAACAGTAAGATGTTCTTAGCAGCTTGATTGTTTTATTTATTGACGGGTTTTACTATACTCTTTCCCAGATAAAAATGTATAAAGAATGTGTTTTGTACTCATTTACTGACTTCAAAAATTCTTCTATTGATGTTGTCTGATACCCTATCTGAATAAGTGTTATATTTAATCGTTTTCTTAAACTTAGTATTCTACTGATTTTTATACATTTTACGTTATGTAGTTAGCTATTTTGATTAGGCTTTACGCTTAAAACGAGATAGACTGTATTATTGTCCCAAACAAGTTAACCTAATTTTAACAGGGAAATCAATCGGACATTGATTTTTCACTTTATAATTGATTGCTTTAATATATTTTAACTGTCAACCTTTATAGTTTGTAACCTTAGCTTAAGTTAGTTTAAGAGAAAACATGAAGTCGCTCTTAAGCTATGGAAGCTTTTAGGCCGATCGGCAATCTGCCGACGGCGAATTTGTGTTGCGTGTGGCCGTCCGTTGCCCACGCAATTGTATTAGGCTAAGCTAGTTTTTAATTGTCATTTCACCCTTGAAGCCACCACACAATTATATTCGCTATTCGGAAGAAATAACCGCGTCTCATTTTTTTGTAATTTGTTTTATAAATCTAAAAACTATTAGATTTTTCATCGGCGCCCGAGCAGGGACTTCGGTTTATTTTCCATTTGTTGTTTGTTTCGCGTTGGTGGCTCAGGCTCAACACAAATACTTCTTGGATTTGCTGCTTTTGCCATTTTGGACTGTGCCATTTTCGACGCTGTATAATTTGGATTTTGTTGCTTTGCCCCTTTGGACTTTGCCATCTTGGTCGCTGCACAATCAAGATTGTCAATGGATAATAAAGGAAGAACCCTTTCTATTGAATCGCTAAAAAGTCTGCAGGTATTCCATGCCAAAAATTGAGCTTGAATTTTTTTGTACTTCATTGTGTCGCCAAAGTCGACAAAAATATCACAAGTTTGTGACACTTATATGTATGTACATAGGTTCATACACGTAGAAACAGCTCAATTTCTGGATTTTTGTGTATTTGATCTAAATAAACAAAACGGCAACATATTTACAAACATATATATAAAAGTGAATAAATAAAAATTCAATACAAGAAGCAAAAATAAGGTTTCAAACGGTGGTCTATTTATTGCGTTTCATATAGTTCGTGTGTTTGTGCAACTTCAAAGTGTTTTTTATACCCTTAACCCATAAAATGGGTAAATAAGGGTATAATGGTTTTGTGCAAAAGTATGTAACAGGAAGAAGGAAGCATCTCCGACCCTATAAAGTATATATATTCTTGATCAGCATCAACAGCCGAGACGATATAGCCATGTCCGTCTGTCCGTCTGTCTGTCCGTCTGTCCGTCTGTATGAACGCGTGGATCTCAGAGACTACAAGAGCTAGAGACTTCAGATTTTGGATTTAAGTTCTCCTATACCATGAGCAGAACAAGATTGCTTCAAATTATCGATAACTATTCTGGTTTCCGATAGACACATAATATCGATAACAATAAAATATCGAATTTGAAAAATCTAAAAATGAGGGTTGAAGTAATGGATAATGATAGAACTTTTCTGAAAATTTCGTCCAAATCCGTTGAGAAACACCAGAGATATTGAACTTAATCGATGGAAGCTAAGCCAGTATACCAAAGTCTTACATAAATTATATATATTTGTTGCAACTGGGTTCAGGGTATCTTCTAGTCGGGCTCTCCCGACTAGAGCCTTCTTGCTTGTTTTGTTTTCGCTTCTCAACTAATCGCTACGTAACAATAAATGTACATAAATTAAAACATATGTTTTCACTCGCACATACACACAAACTTTGTTAAACATTTTTGTGCATTAACCCCTGATTGTTCGCTCGTTCGTTAACCTTTCTTCGCTCTTTGCTTGCGCTTGCATTTATAAGATACATTGGCTTGTCTATGCGTGCGCTCGCGCCAAATTTTGCCGCTTGTTCTTTTCATCCCCGCTTTGCTTGCGGGTAAAGATTGGCTTGATCGCCTGTTCGTTTTGTGCGCGCGCTCGCTCCAAATTCTCTCTTTACTTTGTTTAACCCTGCACCCCGCATATTTTATAGCTGTACCCACAAAGTGGCCGCAGCAACCGCTCGATTTGCTTATTCTCTGTTCGTCTTGTGCGCGAATTTTGTACAAAGGAAGGCATGTTATATAAAAAAAGACCTTGCGAATAAAAAACACGACTGTATGTTCTGTGTATCGAGAATCAACTGAACTTCTTTATTTAAATTGGTTTACATGAAAGCTTAATTCTATCTTAAAATAATTGTTGATACAAATGTCTGGCTATTGACCTACTCATTGGTGTGTGCAGGTACATTTCCTGTTATTGCCAAATATGCAATGCTTGCATTTCCTGTTATTGTTCTGATTGGACTTATGACTTATTAGGAATTTAAAGAGTTCAATAACTCTTGCACTTTCATACTTATGTTCTTATTTTCGACATTTTTACTGGTGGGATCATACATAGCTTCACCCCCTTTTAGATAAGAATTCTCCTGAATTCTTCTGTTATTTAAATGAATTTAAATTTTCTTGTGTTTCAATATAGTAATTGCAATCAATATAATTATTAGTAATAATATAGCTGCAATGCAAAAATATGTTATGTCTTTATGTATATTTAAATTTTTTATGTTTAGCCAGTTAATTTTGTAATTCTCAAGTATTTTTTCGAATGTAATTTGTTTTGTAAAGTTTTGCATTTGTTTTCTTTTTTCATATAATGTTATTTCATTTTCGTTTTCGTAAATGTTCGTAAAATAATTATTTTCTATATTGATTGTAACATCTAATATTAACATATTGTTTTCAATTTTAATTTCTTTACTATTACAGTTTTGATATAGTGTTTCGTTATTTGCGTTCTTAATAACTAAAGTTTCTTCGTCTAGTTCTATTATTTCCATTTCTTGTTTTTTAATTAATTTGCAGTTATTCTTGAATATACAATGTGTACTTATTTTCATTTCTTTTAATTTTTTATTCTTTTCGTTTGTATATGTTATGTTTTTGTGGGTGAATATTACTTCTGATTTCTGCTCTATTTCAAATTTTTCTTTATTCGGTATTGGTATGATTTGTAATATTTTAGTTGTTAAAAAATTCTTAGGTATTTCTATTGCAAAAATTAAAAAATTATTCTTAAACATTGCTGTAGCTAATTTTATATGATTTAGTTTGCTGAACCTTATATTATACTCTGTAATTTCGTTATTCATTAATATGCTTGGATGTAAAATGTTATATTTAGCTGCATTAACATTGTCCTGTAAGTGTTTTATTTTATCTCTTATCATTTGAATTTTTATCTGTTGGTAGTAATATAAATTTTCTTGGTATCTGCTGTTCTCGTATTTGTCAATTGCATTTAATTGATTTTCGATTGCCATTCTATCTGACTTAATTATGTGTTCCATATATCTAATTGTGTCACTAAAATAAGTGTTTATGTAAACCTGTTTATTTAGTGATTCGTCCGTTTCTTGTATTTTTTCATTAAATGCTGATAGATGTGTTTCTATTATTTTTCTGTCTCCTTCGTCCATTGTTCCGAACAGCCATTTTGCTGCGCTACCTACTGCATTAACCAGTCCTCTTTTTGTACGAGTCCGATTGCCGTATAATGTGTTTAATTTATGTCTAGCCTCTGTTACTTGTAATTGTAGTATATGTTTGTTATCGTTGTAAATCATTTCTATGTTTTTCTCTTTATTGTTCAAATATTGACAATGTCTTTTAAGTTTATTATATGTATTATTATGTCTGTTGCTATAACTATGTCTTGTTGTTTCATCGGTATTTGTGCGTAACCGTCTTCGTCAAGTATTTGTTGCGTCGTCGGTGTTCCTGATATTGTTGTCGTCATCATTAGTATTAGCATCGTCATCATTAGTGTTTTCTGTAAATTTATAGGCTCGTTTTATATTTGAGGGGTCAACATCTTGAAGTCTTTTTATACTCGATACCGAAGGTAAAGAGTATATTGGTTTTGTGCAATGTCCGTCATGGTGTCTGTCCGTTTGTCCGTCTGTCCGTCCGTATGTATGCAAGTTTTTTCCACACCCTTCAAGCTAGAGACTTGAAACTTTCCAATTCTCTTTATCTATGGGATAGTAAATTAAAGTGTCAAGATGGGGGTTCTACGATAACTGGGGGGCTGGCAAATCGATAAATTCTATAACTCAAAACCGATAAATCCACATATTTCGCACATCCTTACAGCTAGAACTACCAAATTTGGTAAGAAGATAGCTACTAGCAACCCCCAAAAAACTGAATCAAAAATTTTGGAGCCACGCCCCCCCATTCCGCCCCCAGAACCCCCGCATTTTCAAGTCAAATAAGCCTATATCTCCCACAGTTTTTGAGCTAGAGCCACCAAATTTGGTGCCAATTTAGCTGATGATGACCCCCCAATAACTGCACCAAAAGTTTGGATGCCACGCCCACCAATACCGCCGTAGCCGCCCCCAGATGCCCCAACGCTTCGTAAAAAACGGGAATGCGTGTATCTTCCAGAGTTGTAGAGCTAGAGCCTCCAAATTTGGTAGGAAGCTAGCTGGTAACGACCCCCAAAAAACTGCATCAAAGTTTTGGAGCCACGCCCACCCATTCCGCCCCCAGCCCCCCTGCATTTTGAAATCAGAAATGGCTATATCTCCCACAGTTTTTGAGCTAGAGCCACCAAATTTGGTGCCAATTTAGCTGATGATGACCCCCAAAAAACTGCATCAAAAGTTTGGATGCCACGCCCACCAATACCGCCCAAGCCACCCCCATCTGCCCCAACGCTTCGTCAAAAACGGGAATGCGTGTATATTCCAGAGTAGTGGAGCTAGAGCCACCAAATTTGGTAGGAAGATAGCTGGCAACGACCCCCAAAAATCTGCATCAAAGTTTTGGAGCCTAGCCCATCCATTCCGCCCCCTTTCCCCACCTTATACAAACTTTGAGCTAGAGTCACCAAATTTGGTATGAAGGTAGCATTTGACATTCCACAAGGATCTGCAGCAAAAATTTGGATGCCACGCCCACCCATACCGCCCCCAGCCCCCATTTCCCCACTTTATACAAACTTTGAGCTAGAGTCACCAAATTTGGTATGAAGGTAGCATTTGACATTCCACAAGGATCTGCAGCAAAAATTTGGATGCCACGCCCAACCATACCGCCCCCAGCCCCCCTTTCCCCACTTTATACAAACTTCGAGCTAGAGTCACCAAATTTGGTATGAAGATAGCAATTGACATCCCACATAGATCTGCGCAAAAATTTGAATGCCACGCCCAAACATACCGCCCCCAGCCCCCCTTTCCCCACTTTATACAAACTTTGAGCTAGAGTCACCAAATTTGGTATGAAGATAGCAATTGACATCCCACATGGATGGGCATCAAAATTTTTAATACTGGTATCGAGTATACCGCAGTCGGTTGCGTCCGACTGCAACGTTTCCACTTGTTTTTTTTTAATTTCGCCATTTCCTTGTGTCTGACTGCTATATAGTTTTTTTATGAATCCTTCACGATTCTCAACATAATTTTCTCTATTTTTGTTCCGAATTTTCAACATTTTTCCTTTTGCGTATTCTATATTTTCTCTGATTTTCTCCACTTCTACTTTATTATTTTGGTCTTCATTCGGTGTACATTTAATAGTAGAGTGATATCTGTCGTTATAATTTCTTACTGCTCTTTGCAACATCTGTTTCACTGAAATCTTTCCTGCTTCTGTCTTGTATATTATTCTGAATTTTTCTACTAATGAATTGTGTAATCTCTCTACATCTCCATTACCCGTGTGACTGTTTGGTTTAGTCAAATGTAATTCAATGTTTTCTTGATTTAACAGTTCTTTCATTCCAATTGAATTGAACTCATTATCAGCTACAATCTTTTTTGGTTTTCCTATTTTTGTAAAATTTTCCTCTAACTGTTCAATTATTGTCGTATGGTTTCTGTCGTTTAAAAGGTATACTGCTGCGAATTTGGAAAATTTATCTATTATCGTCAAAAAATGTGTATTTTTTACTACATACGTGTCTATATGTATAACTTGATTTTTTTCCTTTGGAGTTTCTGTTTTACTGAATTTATTATTTACCGGGGCTCTATCGTACTTTATTTCCTTACAAAAGTCGCATTGGTTATTTATTATTATTAATAAATTTCCTCTGAACTGTCGCTATTGATGTGTCGTCTTCTACGTTTGCTATTATATTTATGTCTGATATATTGTCATTTATATCATATTCTTCTTCCTTATTATTGCTGTCACAATCATAATCATTTTTTTCTAACCTACTTAGGTAATCAGCTACTCTATTTTCTTTTCCTTTTAAATAATCTATTTCAAATTGATATTCTCCTAGTTTCAATAACCACCTTTGATGTCTGGGTGAAATGTCTTTCCCTTTATACTTTGAATGTAAAAATTTTATTGGTTGATGGTCGGTTAATATTTAAAACTTTCTTCCATACAAGTAAGGTCTGAAGTAGTTTACACTCCAAAGTATTGCCAAAAATTCCTTATCTGTAGCTGAATAATTTCTCTCGTGTTTGTTTAGCATTCTTGATGCAAAACAAATTGGATGCCCTTCTTGGGAGAGGACCGCACCGATAGCGTAATTTGATGCGTCGGTCGTAAGTGTGAATGTTTTTTGAAAATTTGTGTATCTTAATATTGAGTGTGAGCTGATGAGATTTTTAAGTTTTTCGAATGCTTCGATGTAAGTTAGATCTTTTGTTTTTACTTTTGCGTCTTTCTTGAGGTATTTTGTCATTGGTTGTGCTACTTTAGCGTAGTCTTTAATAAATTTTCTGTAATATCCTGTTATGCCTAGGAATTTTTGAATTTGTTTTACTGTTTTTGGTAATAATAACTTCTCTATTACAATTATTTTGTTAGGGTTTGGCTTGGTACCTTCATTTGTTAAAATGTGTCCTAAAAATTCTGTTTCTCTTCTCATAAAGTTAAACTTGTCAATTTGTATTTTTAAATTTTTTTCTCTAAAATTTCAAATATTTCTTTAATATATTGAAAATGTTCTTGCAACGATGTGCTGAAAATAAGTATATCGTCTAAATATACCACACACTTTTTATACTCGATACCGAAGGTAAAGAGTATATTGGGTTTGTGCAATGTCCGTCATGGTGTCTGTCCGTCTGTCCGTCTGTCTGTCTGTCCGTCTGTCCGTCTGTATGAACGCAAGTTTTTTCCACACCCTTCAAGCTAGACCTTTGAAACTTTCCAATTCTCTTTATCTATGAGATAGTAAATTAAAGTGTCAAGATTGGGGTTCTACGATAACTGGGGGGCTGGCAAATCGATAAATTCGATAACTCAAAAACAATAAATAAGCATATTTCACACACCCTTACAGCTAGAACTACCAAATTTGGTAAAAAGATAGCTTCTAGCAACCCCCAAAAAACTGCATCAAAAATTTTGGAGCCACGCCCCCCATTCCGCCCCAGCCCCCCCGCATTTTAAAGTCAAAAAAGCCTATATCTCCCACAATTTTTGAGCTAGAGCCACCAAATTTGATGCCATGATAGGCGATGATGACCCTCCAAAAACTGCATTAAAAGTTTGGATGCCACGCCCACCAATACCACCCTAGCCGCCCCCAGCTGCCCCAACGCTTCGTCAAAAACGAGAATGAGTGTATCTTCCAGATTTGTGGAGCTAGAGCCACCAAATTTGGTAGGAAGATAGCTGGTAATGAGCCCCAAAAAACTGCATCAAAGTTTTGGAGTCACGCCCACCCATTCCACCCCCTTTCCCCACCTTTTACAAACTTTGAGCTATAGTCACCAAATTTTGTATGAAGGTAGCAATTGACATTCCACATAGATCTGCAGCAAAAATTTGGATGCCATGCCCACCCATACCGCCCCCAGCCCCCCTTTCCCCACTTTTACAAACTTTGAGCTAGAGTCACCAAATTTGGTAGGAAGATAGCAATTGACATTCCACACAGATCTGCATCAAAACTTTGGATGCCACGCCCACCCATACCGGCCCCAGCCCCCCTTTCCCCACTTCCAACTATTTTCGAGCTAGAGTCACCAAATTTGGTATGAATATAGCAATTGACATTTCACAGAGATTTGCAGTAAAACTTTGGATGCCACGCCCACCCATACCGCCCCCAGCCCTCCTTTCAACAGCTCTTACAAAGTTTCAGCTAGAGTCACCAAATTTGGAAGGAAGATAGTTGGTGGCATCCCCATCTGCATCGGAGAATCTTTAAGGCAGCGTACACCCCTGCCCCATCCGTACCGCTATGCAATCAGGCCTCTTTTTACCTGTTTTAATACTGGTATCGAGTATGCCGCAGTCGGTTGCGTCCGACTGCAACGTTTCCACTTGTTGTTAATGTGATCTCTTAAAATTTCATTCAAAAGCCTTTGAAACGTGGCAGGTGCGTTTTTTAGACCAAAAGGCATTCTTATAAATTCGTATAACCCGTGTGGCGTTACGAATGCCGTTTTCTTTCTATCTTCTTCCCTTACTTAAATCTAATGGTAGCCCTTAGCTAAATCTATTGTCGTGAAGTATTGTGCTCTTCCGAGTTTGTCAAGAATTGATTCGATATTGGGAATAGGAAATTTATCGTCAATAGTTATTTCGTTTAACTTTCTGTAATCTACTACTATTCGAAATTTTTTCTTTCCTGAATTGTCTAATTTCTTATGTATTATTAGTGGGCTTGAATACCTTGAGTTTCTTTTTCTAATTATTCCTTGTTCTTCCATTTCTATTATCTGTCTTCTAACTTCTTCCTCATGTTGAGGTGGGTATCTATATAATTTTGAATTTAGTTGCTCATCTGTAGTCGTCCGTATTTCATGTTCGATCTCGGTTGTGCTAGTCAATTGTTCCCCTTCTATAAAGAATAGTTCACTGTATCGATTAACTATTTTTTTAACTTCTTTGAGTTCTTCTGCATTTAAATGTCCCAATTTCAAGCTATCAAATTTTTCGTTATTACATTCGAGTGTACAAATTTCTTCGTATCGGTATGAATTATTTATTATAATATTTTCTTTATTATTCAAAGTAAAGATTTTCTTTTCAATATTGATGAACGCGTTCAAAAGTTTAAAAGATCTATTCCTATTATAAAATTGTATTTGCTTCCTTTTAACGGGGCCAACTTCCAGCGTACCCTAGCGTTATTTGGTAAATTGAATTCCCTAGGTGCATTTGTATGTATTTCGTACTCTATTGTATCTCTGCCGTTTATTGTGCTGTAATGTATGGGTCTGTTTAATTTTATTTTTCTGTAACTGTTTATTTGATTATTCACTAAACTTAATGTGGCACCTGTATCTATTAATGCTACATATTTGTGTCCTTCAATGTTAAGTTCCATTAATGGTAGGCATTCCGAGGCTGCTTCGTAAAAAAAAAAGAATTGTTTACCTCTGCCTCTTCGTAATAGTCTCCCTGATTCTGGTCTTCTGTTCGTTTGAGTTATTGTCGTTTTCATGGTAATTGTTATCATACGATTCATTAAGGCATGTGTTGTTACTCCTATTTCGTTCTGCTTCTACATTTTCTACTTCCATAGGTTCTGGGTTTCCAGACCTATATTGTCTTGTTTGTTGTGAGTTCGTTTGTTGATTATTCTGGTAATTCCTACTCTGTCCCGAGTTGTTACTTCTTATATTCTGTCTGTATTGTCCAGAGTTATTGTTTTTATAAATCTGCTGATGGTTCCTATAATTTTGGTTTAAATTCTGATTTGCGTTAAACTGCTGGTTGACTTGATGATCGTATTGTTGATTCGTATTTTTATTTTGATAGTTATTCTTATGATTTTGCTGTTGGGCGTTTGGGTTATAGCTATTGTTATTAACCCCTTGGTTTCTATTGTATGGTCCTGCTTCCGTATTATTTCTGTTGGGTCTTGGTTTTTTATATTGAAATCTGATGCAACTATTTTTGTACCTACGTAACATCATTATTCTTAATATTCTGTTTAGATCCTTTTCTTCGTATATTTTATCTAGTAATGTCCCTTGCGTCATCTCTTTAGCTGCATTAACTAACAAACTTTCTACATTGCTTAAATCTATAAAACTATCCTTTTTATGGTATACAATAAGCTCGTCTGTCTTATATTTAATATTTTGCTGTTCTACTGCTAGCTCGCTTACCGAGTTAACCTTCAGATCGCATATTCTCCTGTATATGTGGTGTGGTTCTGTGCCCGGCCGGTACCGTAGTTTTAACGTTGCTTTTATTAATTCCC
This sequence comes from Scaptomyza flava, assembly GCA_030179655.1. Classification (NCBI taxonomy): domain Eukaryota; kingdom Metazoa; phylum Arthropoda; class Insecta; order Diptera; family Drosophilidae; genus Scaptomyza; species Scaptomyza flava. The sequence goes on from JARNME010000076.1 coordinate 920,529, forward strand.
AATTATCCGGTTCCGGTACGTTGATGATGACATCCTTGGCTTGTCCTTGGATGGTTTTGTAGAATATCGTCCGGGTTGCCTCTCGCTTCAATTGTAGATCCTGTACTCCTTGGAGAAGGTACTCCACGCTGCTGAAGAATGAGTTGATTGATATATCTCCTGTCCCCGTAAACGTCGCTAGGTGGTTCACATTTTAAAGTATGCGCTCTTGCTGGGCCATATTATGACTGGTGCCTTGCAACTGTAGATATGCTTGTCGCAATTGTTCTAGTTGACTTTCTTTAAGGGCCAGTTGCTCTAAAATGTCCGCCTGTGGCATATTTTGGTTTTCTTGTGCCATCCTGTTTTCGTCGTAGTAAGCAGATCTTTTCTGCTTTCTAGAGGCCAGTTTGAGTTGTTCTGTTTTTAATCGATTTGCGCTCGACTTATTGTTTTTGATAAATTTTTTTAACTGATTTTAAGTTAATCATTTAAAGTTTTGAATACAATAATTAACTGATTTTTAGTTAATCCTTTAAAGTTGTTAATACAAGTTATTAACGGATTTTTAGTTAAGTCTTGGTTTGTATTTTTACTTTATAAGCTTACTTTTGTATTTGCACTTTACACTTTGTAAAACTGGAAACTGATTTTTAGTTCCTTTGTTTGAGCTTACTTTTTTCTACCGTTGTCCTTTGCCTCAATTCATTTATTTGGTTCGGATTATCACTGGATCTTATTTAAAAACAAGATCCTACCGGCTGTGCCAATTTTGTACAAAGGAAGGCGTGTTATATAAAAAAAAGACCTTGCGAATAAAAAACACGACTGTATGTTCTGTGTATCGAGAATCAACTGAACTTCTTTATTTAAATTGGTTTACATGAAAGCTTAATTCTATCTTAAAATAATTGTTGATACAAATGTCTGGCTATTGACCTACTCATAGGCGTGTGCAGGTACATTTCCTGTTATTGCCAAATATGCAATGCTTGCATTTCCTGTTATTGTTCTGATTGGACTTATGACTTATTAGGAATTTAAAGAGTTCAATAACTCTTGCACTTTCATACTTATGTTCTTATTTTCGACATTTTTACTGGTGGGATCATACATAACTCGCGCGCTAGCTCCTAATTCTCTCCTTAGTTTGTTTAACCCCCGCACCCCGCATATTTATAGCTGTACCCACAAAGTGGCCGCAGCAACCGCTTGACTTGCTTATTCTCGGTCGCTTGGACCGTTTTCGTTTGTTTGTTCACATATCGCCAAAAGTGGGTGTGTGTGTTCAGTAAGCAAGCTTGGCGTTTTATAGCATATTCGCAGTTTGTACGTTAGGGTAGCTCACAAAGTGTGCCGAACTTTTTTCTGCGTTTGTTAAAGGTTGTTTATAGTCAGCTTAAGTATGTCTGAATCAGATAAACTGTCACTCGAAAAGCCAGCAGCATCAAAGTCTAATATTAAGATATTAAGTTAACATTATGTTTGCAGAAGTTTGATAAAGTTAGTGCTGACATTGCTCGCATGCAAACCGCCTTTAAATTAAAAAAAATCTCATCCGACAAAACAGAGTTTGCATGTCGATTAGAATTATTAAAAGGGTATGTTGAAAAAGCTATGACTTTACAGGCAGAGCTGGACAGTATAAATCCAGCTAACGAAAGCAGAGGGCCGTTAGAGGATTTTTGTGTCATAACAAAAGCGTTGTTTATGAATGCGATTTAGCCACGATTCGACACACAGGTACAACATGATTGATCAATGAATTCGAGCCAGCGATCTCAGCTGCCTAAAATGCGTCTACCGAAGTTTAGTGGTAAACATTCGGAGTTTAGAAATTTTATGTGCCTTTTCGAGAGTCTTGTGGATGACGATGCGTCATTAACAAATGTTGAAAAATTTAACCATTTAGTTTCTTGTTTGTCAGATGAAGCATTGGGTGTAGTTAAGCCATATCAGCTAACAGATTGTAACTACCCTAAGGCCCTTGCTAGTCTAAAGTCAGTTTACGACAATAAATGCCTTATATTTTTTGATACAGTTGCTCAATTGTTTGATTTGCCAAGCATGACCAAATCATCTGCGTCGAGTTTAAAATCGATAATAGATACAGTGTCTGCTATGTATGCATCGCTGTCGTCTCTGGGTGACGACAAAGACATTCCTAATGCAATGATTATTCATATGGTCATGGCTAAGGTAGACTATATAACCAAATCTCGTTTTAAGGAGCAGCTTGATTATGATAAGCTGCCATCTTGGGAAGATTGTGCTAAACAGTTGAATAGGAGGTATCAATACTTGACAGCAGAGGAGTCCACTCGTGACAAGTCAAAAGTGCGCAATGAAGTGAGAAAGCCTCAACAAAAATCTTCATTTGCCTGTGCTAATGCAGGTCAAAGGGATGCCGACAATTTATGACCCCATTAATTTTATGACCCTTTTATCGCCCCCTTGATCTAATATTCTTTTTCCACGCCACATGAGGTAGAGATAGAGTGCGTAATTTTTTATTGTGGTTTCCCCAGTAGGCCTTATCCACTTGTGAATTTAATTTCAATATTAACAACTGTTAAAGAGCTTTTGATAAAAGAATTGGTTGTTTTCCGTCAGGTGCTAATACAACTAAACGTTTTGGTGAACTGACTCTTGAGCAGGCTAATTTTTAAAATTGGCCATGAGAGAAAGCAAAGCAATCGTGTCTTAAATCTAATCGGCTAATTGGAGAGTTTTCCCTGTGAGTATTGCATTGGTTTCGGGGCAAAGCAAACTTTTAAAGGAAATTGCATCTTTTAAATTGAAATGGCATCAGAGTCAGAGATATAATTGAATTCTCTGTATAAAAAACCGTTCCCTATACCACTTGCCAGTAAAAACCTATTGACTTCGACACATATCTTAATGAAGGGCTGTATGCAATCTTGTACCATGCACAGTTTGGCGGCTTCAAGTGGCGAATCACATTACAGTTGAACAATCTTTAAAGTTAATTTATGTTGAGGCAGGCCAGCGGATTTACTGAATTGAAGAAACTAGACGGGGTAATGACGCTCTTCGACTTCAGTCACAGATCAATAGAGTTATATGTCCATTTCTTCATTGTGAAATGATTTTTTATAAAAAACTCGCGATTTGCCAATGCTTGTCATTTCTCGCAGTCAAACATAGCACGTTTGAAAACCATCGAGTGATTTTCAGAGATATTTGGAATAGCCGGAAATATTTTGAGAGTAGTTTCTTCACTGCTTGTCACAACATGGACAACAAAAGTTGAGGTGTAAAGCTATTGTGCCATATGGGTTGGAAAATAATCCATCCTATTTTAGAGCATTTCTGCAAATCACAGCATGCATCACCTTTTAAGGCACTCGCATATTTTTTCCAACCTAACCAAAAAGGGGAAGTAAGGGTAAAATGGTTTTGTGACAAAAGTTGTAAACAGGAGAGGAGCATTCGACCCTATAAAGTCATTATATTTCTTGATCAGCACAACAGCCGAGACGATATAGCATGTCCGTCTGTCCGTCTTCTGTCGTCTGTCGCGTCCGTCTGTATGAACGCGTGGATCTCAGAGAATACAAGAGCTAGAGACTCTGATTTGATAAGTTCTCCTACCATGAGCAGAACAAGTTTGCTTCAAATTATCGATAACTATTCAGGTTTCCGATATACACATGATATCGATAACAATAAAATATCGAATTTGGAAAATCTAAAAATGAGGGTTGAAGTAATGGATAATGATAGAACTTTCTGAAACATTGCGTCCAAATCGGTGAGAAACACGGAGAGATTGAACTTAATCGATGGAAGCAAGAAGCTATACAAAGTTCTATATAAATAAATATATTATTGCAACTGGGTTCAATGTCTCTTAGAGTCGGGCTCTCCGACTCGAGGCCTTTCTTATTGTGTAAATTTGAAAATGAAGTGGCCCGCTTACAAAGGTAGCGAAATGTCTTAATTAAACAACATTGCTGTATTATTGGGATGAATAGTGTAAACTATCCCAAAGCTGAATCTCTTTTAACTCCAGGAAAATTTGGCACATTCATGCCCTCGTTTTCTTCTTTGAAATTCTTTATTGTTCCATGTAAAATACGATTGGAACTTCACAAGATAGAAGCGTTCTTGCAAACTCATCACGTGTGCATAGCTCAAAGAAGGTAGCAAAGTATGGTTTTGGGTGTAGGGCTTAATCTGTCAAGTAAGTGTTGCGGATTATTGGGGTTAACATAGATTCGTTGCCCATTTCTAAATGAACAGCTAAGTGTGTAATAGCCGGAAAACGTTCATGTATGGGAAATGCAAAGGATTTCTCCATAACGCTTCTGAGCTACTTTATAACGGCCACTTTCGTACATATATTAATTTCATTACGTTGGTCTCAAGCGTAAATGATGCTTGATCACTGCCCTTGTTAACATATTTACAGATGTATTTAATAGACTTTACAGAACTACAATACTCACATGTTAGGGAGCTTTCAAATGTTCTCAATAGTACACAGTTGTAAAGGCACAACCCAACGATTATCTATGCAAGTACCATTTATAGTAATTGCCATACCTCCATCTTCTATCGCTCTCTACGATATAGAGGGTAACATCTTTTCCAGTCACAGTTTCTTTAAGTAGTGTCGAGAGAAACCTTTTGGTACATTTCCATTTTTTCATGCATGGCGATTTATATTAAATGCACCGCAAGGACCATGAATCATATTGACTTAACAATGTTAAATAAACAGGATCCTCATCTGCGTTTGGTATTTCGGCACAGATAATCTGATCGATTTATCTGGTCTTATTTTATTTTTTAACCAAAGTATAATATGAATGATGTGGTAAGCCCCGCTTTTGCCATTCCACAGAGTACATGAAACATTGCACGCTTCCAAACAAAGAACCTTTTGCAATAGTGACATTAAAGCTTTAACTTTTAAATGAAAAACTCGAGCGATAATATCGTGACGATCTGTGGCTTTTGACCGGTTAGCAAAAACACTTTTGATGTCATTACCATTGTGGTTGCAGGTGAATGTTATGAAAAGATCGGTCGCCCATAATGGCGAACATATGTCATAGCATCTTGAGTCTTTCCATGCATAATCGTGCAGAGCTTGTAAAAGAAGATGGATAAAATTACCATCTGACCAAGTTGAGACTGCTTCAACATCTGGTGGCCTATTGCATCTTTGTTAGATGTATATAGCTATCTGCTCTGAGTTTCGCTTGATTGTAGCGAATATAATTTAATCTTTCTGTAACATAATCAAACAAAAATATGACTATAAAGGGAACGAAATAAATTAAGGATTTATCTCGGATGACGCATCATTATTTATAGCGGTAAGAACTAACGAAATCTCAGATGTTTTGGATCCTCCCTTGTTAATAATGGAGTCCATTGTGGGTATATCCACTGATAGCATCTTCGCCATAAGGAAATAGCAAAGGGTACGGTAAGGCACGTATGATCCGATGCACCTCACTAATGCGATGTAATTATGATTTTGGCTTTCATATAATACTCGCGCTGTGCAAACTGCTGACCAACAATAACTATAGCTACTTGCGTTAATAAGCGGGCATTGTAAGCGCCCTCTGTGGGCCACCAGCGGGGTGTTCGATCAGCATGTATAACCAATTTAAGTAACTTTAGTACTTGTTGGTATTTTATTGAGAGCCATTTTAGATCTTTACATACCGATTATGATGATGAAAAATACATGAAGATCCTTTACTACGCTTAAATCAACATTTGGAATATTGTTGCAAACGTAGTTGAGCTTCCTTTTCATCATCACCAACACAAAGAAATTGAAGAAACGGCATCTTCGTCATTTGGCAAAGGTCGGACACTACCAAATTAAGTGATACACTTGTTCCTGGGACTTTAAAGGTGTGACCAATTTCATTTATAATGTTTGTACCTACCAAAGAAGTCATTTGAAAGCAGCTGTTTATATTTCTTATACGATCAATGAAATGATCATGCTGGGGTATGTCCACCAATTATTAAGCTCTTAAGTGGATCAGGCAAACTTTTCATTTGTGAAAGCTAACTTTCCTGCCTTGAACAGATACACAGAGGCTCATTTTTCCACTTGTCAAGCATTACAATGTTTGCATATCAAATTCTATAAGTTGCGTAATTTTATGACTTATAAGCTATTCAAAAATCATAGTGTAGGCCAGACATGGCTTTAACACTCCATGCACGCAAACGCCTTTCTTGACGTGGCATTCGGATGATTAGCCTGATGTCGTCTCACGGCATCTCATTAGCTTGAGGATTACTAGCCTGATGTCTTCTTTGCAGCTTTATGAGTTCTGGATTAGTAACCTGATATCTTTTTGATGCTTCTATGTGCCTACCTTATTTTTTTCAAGATATTTTTCCAACTAATGTTTTCGTACCGTTTGGTGTTGTTTTGTCGGTGAACCGACTAGTCTTTTAACGGGATTTTTAACAGTTTCAGTTATACATTCACTTGACGTATCGGTATCTTGAGTTAGATTCCTCTAAAGGAATATAAACATCAAAATGTCCATTCATTAAGTCGCCGGTTAAAACGCAATTTTCACAGATGCAATTATCATTTCCTAATGATAGATATAAGTTTCCATTTATAAAAACTTGAAATTTACAGCAAAATTTCTGCTGCCTTGAAGCTCACATGCAGTACCATAAGTATATGAATTGACATAGTGCACCTCATATTGTTCAGAAGAGCTAGGAAACATCTCCATTTATGTTCATGCTGAAGAAGCAAAGTTTGCACAGTTGGTAACGAAATGGGTTTACAAATAGGGTGGCGTATGTGCCATGGAAGCTTGCTACATATACAAAGGTTGGAAATGGATCTAAAAGGCGGCTCCATCACCAATATGCGGAACAGACCGAATGCGGGCACCAAAAACCACTTATCTAAAGTTGCAATAGACATCTTTTAATTTGGCTGTGAGACATTGATGCACTGTAAAAGATTGTTACAAACGTTACCAGTGTCTATAGGTAAGTATAAAATTCAATAAAATTGAATATGGCCAATTACTCTTATTTTCATAGAAATTGAGAATGCTTAGTTTTATTTGAGTTAAAGCAAGTAAGGAGCGTCTAATATCTATTAGATAATATGCAAAAATAGAAGACAAATATCTATAATGTTGCTCAATATTAAGTCTAAAATCGACTATTATTTGTTGTTAAAAAAAAAACAACAAAACAAATTAAACAAAGTAAGCTTAAAGATAGTAGTATATATAAAAACTAATACTTCAAAATAAGTCAAAAATGGGAATTCACCTGAACAACGTTACAGAGTCTATGACAACGATTAGTAGGGTTACAATAAAATTGAAATATGCCCAATCTTATTTTAAGGAAAAGACTATTCCAGACTGCTAGTATTTATGATTGTTTTAAATGCACTT